>JAJOOF010020954.1:0-10850 GCA_029582545.1 Solanum lignicaule
CCAGCTTGACTACCTTAGTTTTTTGGTGTGATGACTTTCAGTTTTTAGGGTTATTCCGCATTAAATATTTTTAGACTATTAGGTTGAGTTTATGGGGACTCAATTCTTTAGGGACTAAATTTTTTTCCTTATTCTATATGATAAGCTTCTTTTGATAAATGGTGTTGGGTTGGTTTTGGGCTATTCTTTGGTTCTCCCACCATGTGGTTTAGTGTAGCTGCCACTCACACGATTGGGATCGTGATAAACTTGGTATCAGAGCCCTAGGTTTGTTGATCTCGTCATACCAAAAAGAGTCTAGTAGAGTCCTATGGAATGGTACAAAGACATATGAGAGGCTACACGACTCTAGGAAATTCTCTTTCTTTCTTTCTTTCTTTCTTTGTTCTATGACTTGATTCCAATTGGTATATGCCCATCCAAATTGGTATCTAACTCTTCCACTCTCTTTTCCATAGAAGGTTGACACTCGATGTAATGGTGCAAGGGTAGTAGATCCAGAAGTAGAGCAAGAAACTAAGCCCATAGTGAGATGATGTGGCAGAGGAAAAGGTATGGGTAGGGGAAGATGAAGAGAAACACCCATCAAAGGTGGAGCGTACACCAAAAATGTACCAAGGGAAGCGACCCTACCCCCATCCTAGGATCCCATGGAGGAAAAGTTTGAGATTAAGATTGAAGATGATGTTGAACTAGAGGTGAGGATACAAACTGGAACTGTAGGTCTTCCCTATATGGATGTGAGGAATGTTCATTCCCATGGTTTAGACTACTCAGATCCTTGTCACTCAGACTATCGTTGTTACAGTTCCTAAGATTAATGGGAACTTGGGTGCTGACACTTTGTTATGTCCATTGCTTAGCCCTGTGATGATCGGTACAAAACATAAGATGTTGACCAAGTTTTAGAAGCTTAAGCCTCCAATGTTTCATGGTTATGAGGGTGAGGACACGTTTGAGTTCATCTTGGATTGCTGCAAGAGGATTCATAAGTTAGGTATTGCGCAGCAACACGTGGTAGATTTTGTTACTTTACAACCTCAGTGTGAGGCAAAGCAATAGTGGAGAGCTTTTGTGGAATATCGTTCATCAATCTTACCTCTATTGGCTTGAGTATAGGTCCACACTTTGTTCTTGTAGAAGTATATGCCTCGTACCTTGAGAGATAGGAAGAAGGATGAGTTTATAACTTTTAAGTAGGGTAACATGATTGTGGCTACTTATGAGGTGAAGTTTCATGCCCTATCTCAATATGCTACACATCTGGTGAGCACTAAATAAGAAAGTATCTAGTTATTCTTCAAAGGTTTGAATTCTGAATTGCAAGTTTTATCTATGCCTAGGACTTCTGTAGGTAAGAGTTTCAGTTAGGTGACTGACTTCATGAAGAAGGTAGAGGGAGTTCAATAGATTAGGAAGGCCAAGCCATTGGCTAAGAAGTCAAAGATTGTGGGTAACTACAATGGTTTGTATTTCAAGGGTTCAAGTAAGTAGGCATATTTTACTCACCTCGTTTAGTTGGCTATTCCCATTAATACAGGTGGTCAAGGGGATTCTTATTTATCAGCCAGTAGGCATTCACTTGACTGTAATTGTTTCCATTGTGTTGATTTTGGGAACTTTAAGAAAGAATGCCCCCACAGAAAAGCAATTGTTCAGGTTCAGCCACAAACTAGCAGTGGTTCTAATGGTTAAAGAAAATCAAGGTAGAGGACGTACAGAGGGTGGGAGATGAGGTAATCAAGGAGGCTACGGAGTCCAAGGTAATGGTAATGCAAGGAGAGGAGCAGCGCAACCCAGAAAGGGGGACATCCATATTGAAGATAGAGCTCAATGTTATGCATTTCCAGGTAGACCATAGAATGAGGCATCAGATGTTATGATTACAACTACTATTCTATTCAGTGATCGAATGGATAATGTGTTGTTTGACCTGGGTTCTACTTCTCATATGTATCACTGACATTTTCTCTAGAATTTGATTTGATTTGTGATACCCTTGATGCCCCTATCTATGTTTCTACCTTTATTGGAGAATTGGTTGTAGTAACCCATGTGTATCGTGATTGTTCTGTGTTGTTTATGGGGTAGATTTAGTCATATTTGATATGATCTTGGATATGACTTGGATGTCCCCCTATTTTTTTTATTAAATTGTAATGCTAAGATAGTGACTCTAAAGATCCCGGGAAAGGAAAGGTTAGAGTGGAAGGGGTGAACAGGCCTAAGACATTAAACATCATATCTTTCCTCCAGTCTAGCAAGCTAGAAGGGCTGGTTGGTTTGACATATTTGGCCCATATTCAAGATGTTAGTGTAGAGTCTCCTCCATTGAGTCTATCTCTATGGTTTTCGAGTATCTAAAAGTGTTTCCTACGTTCTTGATATGCCTCCATATAGGGATATAGACTTTTATATTGACTTGGAGTAGGGCGCTCACCCATTTTCTATTCCTCCTTATCACATGGCTCCGGCAGAGGTGAGATAGCTTAAGACTGATCAAGAATTTCTTGGTTAGGGATTTGGTCGTTCCAGTGTTTCTCCTTGGAGTCCTCTTGCCTTGTTAGTAAAGAACGAATATGTTAGTATGAGGATCTGCATTGTCACGCCCCGAGCTACCCCCTAGACGCGGACACGGGACCTAGGACCACAAGTGATCCCAAGCTAACCCTGCTGACGTGATCATGAGCATACTAAAGATAATAAACTGATGCGGAAGCTAAATCATAGAGTAAGTCTGAAATGATGGGGAATACCCAAATACTATAACTGATATGAATGAAAACTGATGAGTTTAATATAAAGAAGATATTAACTCAATACTAAGCTGAATCTAACTATGTCTGAAATAAGCCTCTAAACTGACTAGAAATGTTGGGACATGCCCCAACTAGATCTAGCAAACCTGAAAATAATGGACTAAAACTACTAAAAAGAAACTCTTGACTATTGTCCTCGGAGAATGAGGACTCACCATTGATTCTGCTGAACTGGAGATCGGGAACCGATCTAGCGTGATCTGGATGATGAGAACCTAAACCTATATCACAAGAAGATGTAGCGCATGTATCCGTCAGTACTTGAAAGGTACTAAGCATGCAGGATAGAGTAAAGCTGAAATAAGATATAACTGAACAAAGCAATAAAGCAATGAAATAATCTGAACATGATATAGATACTGAATACTGAGCTAACTGAATGCAATGACCAATTTATAACATGCTGAGACTGAAGACTGAATATACTGATACATGGTCAATGCAATAGAATCTGACTGAACTGTGGGAGCTACTAATAACCGACATAAAAACACATGAGCTAAATGTGGAGTCCGATGTATACGCCCTATCGAGAGGACCTAATACACCCGGCCAAAGGTGTATAGGTATGCTGGCGTGATCATTAACTGATATTGCCCACAGAGGGGACTTACACCTACGTGGCCCATAGTTCCGGGACTATATGGGTACGCTGAACCCTAGTCCAACTTGATATTATGCTACTCCCAATAGATTAAGTGATTAACACATTATGACTGAATTTATGTAATACTGGATACCTCAAAACTAAACATGCAAAACTGACAATGCAACAATTAATCTGATAATGATGCATTTATAAACTGAAGCATGTATAACTGAATACTGAAATATCTGACCTAGTATGTGTAATTCAAGAACTAAAGAAATACATAGCTAGGGTTCTGAAATTCGTGCAATAAACTGAGAAATAACATGATAATCTAATTTGGAACATTTAAATAACTAATTCATGATGATTTGTTGAAATTCTAGAAACCCTAGGTCTGTTAATAATAATGGAATCAAGAATCTGACTGAATTCTAGGGACCTAATGGGCGAAAGGAACCACTAGTGAAATCCCACATACCTGGTGACGAATTTCATGGTGAAATACTTTGATTTCTGGACTGGAATTGAAGAAATCTTGTTGCGTTCTTCGAGTTAGGGTTGGTCGCCTCTTTCTCTTCTTATGCTTCTAATTTTCTAAGTTATGAAGAATGATTTGACTTAGGTAAGTTCTAGTTATGTTTCTAGGTTTAAACTGACTATAACCTCGCGATTCAGGGTCAAAACGACGTATCTTAGGGGTCCAACGAAATTGGAAAAGACCAAAAGACCCCTGACTTAACTGCTGTCAGAGTGACCGATGGATTGGACCTGCGGGCCGTAGTTCAATCTACGGTCCGTAGATTGGGGTCGTCGATTAACTCTGCTTGACAGGGCTTCACTAAAACAAGCATAACGTTTTACTCGAAGGTCGGATTTTAGCAAACTAGGTGGCGTTGGAAAGAGGATTCAATTATCTATCATATCATAGGTCATGGAATATATAATTCATTTTGTGCTAAGAGTTATGACCAATTGAAGTTGACCAAATCAATAATTTCCTCTAACTGGCTGTTGACCCTCACTTATGGTCAGACTTACAGATTGTAGATCGAATGATGGTCCGTGCTGGTAGGCCGTAGTTCGTATCAAAGGCTGGGTAAAGGAGTTTTGATCCACGAACACAGATCACAAACCATGGTCTGACCTACGGACCGTAGGTCTCTCCGTGGGTCGAGACTTAGCTGATTTTTTTAGCTGGGTTTTGGGAAGGGTTGCAGTGGTGAACCACGGACCACCAGCACGGGCCGTGGTCTGACCTATGGTCCGTGGATGGCAACCGTGAGTTGCACCTGCAACTTCTCAAAATTTGCATTTTTGGTCTGTTTCGGATACGGGGTGTTACAGTTTCTCCCCCTTGGGACCATTCGTCCTCGAATGCAGACTACACTAGCTAAAATGGAGGTAGAGGGCTATAATCCCTACCACTAAACACTGAGAACTGAATTTCTAACGAAACTGAGTTCCAAGAACATGCAAATACACTGAAAATGCAAGTACAAACTAAAGGAACATGTTTCTAAGACTGAATTTACGCATGAATGACTGAAAAACTGAAGAGGAACTATTACCTCAAGCTGGAATGGAATCGGAAGGAAAGAGGTGAGGATACTTGGACTTCATGGCTGCTTCTGCTTCCCAAGTAGCTCTTTGTACGGACTGACTCCTCCACAAAACCTTGATTGAAGCGACTTATTTGTTTCTCAACCTTCTAACCTGACGATCGAGAATCTCAACTGGTACATCCTCATAAGAAAAACTATATTTTACAGCCATAGTCTCTAATGGCACTATGGATGCTGGATCACCCACGCACTTCTTCAAAAGAGAAATGTGAAAGACTGAATGCACTGCTGCTAAATCTGCTCGCAACTCTAACTCATAAGCCACTTTACCAATCCTTTTTAAGATCCGGCAAGGGCCTACATATTTGGGACTGAGCTTCCCTTTCTTGCCAAATACCATCACCCCCTTCATAGGTTATACTTTCAGGAAAATCCAATCATCAATTTGGAACTCTAGTTCCCTTCTTCTCACATCTGCATAAGAATTCTGGCGACTCTGGGCAGTCTCAAGTCTATCTCTAATGAGTTTCACTTTCTCCATAGCATCAAGGACTAAATCTGGTCCTATCAAGGTTGCTTCACCTACTTCAAACCAGCCCACAACAGATCTACATCTGCGCCCATACAATGCCTCATAAGGGGCCATCTGAATGCAGGAATGGTAACTATTGTTGTAGGCAAACTCAACAAGAGGAAGGTGATCATCCCAACTACCCTTGAAATCGATCACACAAGATCTCAACATGTCTTCTAAGGTATGAATGGTACGCTCTGCCTGACCATCCGTCTATGGATGAAATTCTGTGCTAAGGTTAACTTGAGTAGCAAGACCCTTCTGAAATGACTTCTAGAAATGAGAGGTAAATTGTGGACCTCTATCTGAGATGATAGACAAAGGTATCCCATGCAACCTCACATTTTCATTAATGTAAAGCTTTGTGTAGTCCTCCGCCGAATCTATAGTCTTGACCGCCAAAAAGCGTGAAGACTTAGTAACTCTACCAATTATCACCCAAATGGAGTCATGCTGTCTGCGAGTACGAGGTAAACCTGTGATGAAGTTCATGTTGATCACTTTCCACTTCCAAGTAGGAATGTCAATCTCTTGAGTCATACCTCCTGGTTTGTTATGCTCTACCTTGACTTGCTGGCAATTGGGGCACTTAGCCACAAAATCTGCTATATATATTTTCATACCATTCCACCAATAGACTTCCCGTAGATGGTGGTACATCTTAGTGGTGCCTGGATGGATAGAATATCTGGAGTTATGGTCCTCTGCAAGAATATGTTGTCTCAACTCGCCCACATCAGGAACACATAATCGACCCTGGTAGCGAAGCACACCATGTCCCTCTTGGGAGAAAACCTCAACTCTTTGTTGATGGACTGTACCCTTGAGTTTGAGCAATATCGGATCACTGTCTTGCTTTTCCTTAACTTCCACTACCAACGAAGATTCTGCCCCATTCTGAACCATTACACCACCATCTGATATGCTCATAAGACAAACTCATATGTGAGCAAGTCTGTGAACATCCTTTGCTAGCTCTTTTCTTTCTTCCTCAACATGTGCTACACTACCTATAGATAGTCTGCCAAGGGCATCTGCTACTACATTTGCCTTACCAGGATAGTAATGCACACTCATGTCATAATGCTTGAGGAACTCAAGCCATCTTCTCTGGCGAAGATTCAACTCTTTCTGGGTGAACACCTACTGAAGGATCTTATGGTCTGTGAACACATCTACATGAACATCATACAAGGAGTGCCTCTAAATCTTGAGTGCAAACACCACCGTTGCAAGCTCGAGGTCATGAGTCAGATAATTCTTCTCATGCACCTTAAGATGTCTGGAAGCATAAGCTATAGCCTTACCTCGCTGCATCAACAATAAATCACATAACCGTCTGAACCCTCTGGTAGAGTCAAAACAGGAGCTGTAATCAGCCTAGTTTTCAATTCTGTGAAGCTTTTCTCACAATTCTCTGACCATCGAAACTTGACCATCTTTTGAGTCAACCTAGTCAATGGTGAGGCTATGAATGAAAATCCTTCCACAAACCTTCTGTAATAACCCGCTAGACCTAAGAAACTTCTGATATCTATAACAGAGGTAGGTCTGGGCCATTGTTTCACTGTTTCTATCTTCTGGGAATCTACTCGAATTCCTTCACTAGACACAATATGCCTAAGGAAGGCAACTGATTGTAACCAAAACTCGCACTTGTTAAATTTTGCAAATAATTGACGATCTTTGAGAGTTTGTAGAACAACTCTCAAATGACTCGCATGTTCTTCCTCATTCCTAGAGTAAATAAGGATATCATCAATAAAGACGATAACGAACAAGTCCAAGTACTGTTTGAACACTCTGTTCATCAAATCCATGAAAGCTGCAGGAGCATTGGTTAGTCCAAATAACATGACTACAAATTCATAATGACCATACCGAGTTCTGAAGGCTGTCTTCGGAATGTCACTATCTCTGACTTTAAGCTGATGATAACCCGATCTGAGGTCTATCTTTGAGAAATGACTAGCACCCTGAAGTTGGTCAAACAAGTCATCAATCCTGGGGATGGGATACTTATTCTTGATTGTGGCCTTGTTCAACTTCTTATAGTCAATGCACATTCTGAAAGAACCATCTTTCTTCTTTACGAACAACACTGGTGCACCCCTTGGCGAAATACTAGGTCTGATGAAGCCCTTATCTAGAAGGTCTTTCAACTGCTCTTTCAATTCCTTAAGCTCAGCATAAGCCATTATGTAAGGAGGAATAGAGATAGGCTGGGTATCTGGAAGGAGATCAATTCCAAATTCGATTTCCCTTTCGGGAGGAACTCCAGGAAGATCATCTAGAAACACTTCTGGAAACTCATTGATTACAGGGACTAACTCAAGAGTTGGGGATTCGGAACTAAAATCCTTAACCCGAACTAGATGATAGAGATAACCCTTAGATATCATCTTTCTGGCCTTAAGGTAAGTAATGAATCAACCCATAGGCCCTAAGTTACTACCCTTCCCCATCGGATTAAGAATCCATCTTTTTTCTGCCTCAATTGAGACTTGAAACTGAAAACGAACAATCCTAGTTCTACAATCGACTGAGGCATAACAGGAATATAACCAATCCATTCCTAGAATGACATCGAAGTCTACCATTTCTAACTCTACAAGATCTATTGAGGTGACTTTCTGAGAGACCGTGACAAGGCAATTTCTATATACCCGTCTAGCTATAACTGGGTGACCGACTGGAGTAGAGACTGAGAAAGGTTATGGGAGAGTTTCTGGACTGACACCTAAGATTACTGCTATATGGGGAGTTACAAAGGTAAGAGTAGCCCCTGAATTTTTCCACTGAGTGTACCATATGTGAGCCACATCCTTAAGTTGGTAGGATGTCAACTCAACCCTACCATTACCAGTCACTTGCATCACTCCAAAGATTTTCTTAACCTCATCAATGAAGTTTTATGGGTCCTCACCAACTTGTGAACCTAAAAACTCAGGCGGATTCATCCTAACAAAATCTCAAACTCTAGCTGCCACAGATCCACTATTTCTATTACTAGGAACTGGAACTTGTTGATTGTTCTGGTTGGTCATACTCTGAGCCAAAAGCTGAATCACATTCCAAAACTCTACGTTCGTAACCTCAAGGTCTGGGACTGGAGGAACTACACTAGCATTGCGTGCATTAACATTCATTACGTAAGCTCTACGAGGAGGCATGATTTTAAGCGCATAACGATGGATTAGAAAGGAGGTCATACCAACGCACGATAAGAATATCAAGAAAGTGAAGTTTTCCTAAAACATTTCATAGCCTCCCTCTCATTATATGTGGTCCACTTCACACCCATGAAAAGGACTCTACTTAGTGCGGTTTTTCAAACATCCTAGGACTCTTAAACCTAATGCTCTGATACCAATTTTGTCACGCCCCAAGCTACCCCCGAGACGCGGACACGGGACCTAGGACCACAAGTGATCCCAAGCTAACCCTGCTGACATGATCATGAGCATACTAAAGATAATAAACTGATGCGGAAGCTAAATAATAAAGTAAGTCTGAAATGATGGGGAATACCCATATACTATAACTGAGATGAATGAAAACTGATGAGTTTAATACAAAGAAGATATTAACTCAATACTAAGCTGAATCTAACTATGTCTGAAATAAGCCTCTAAACTTACTAGAAATGTTGGAACAAGCCCCAACTAGATCTAGCAAAACTAAAATTAAAGGACTAAAAATACTACAAAGAAACTCATTACTATTGTCCTCGGAGAATGAGGACTCACCATTGATTCTGCTGAACTGGAGATCGGGAACCGATCTAAGCGTGATATTGATGTTGAGAACCAGAACCTATATCACGAGAAGATGTAGCGCACGTATGCATCAGTACTTGAAAGGTACTAAGCATGAAGGATGGAGTAAAGCTGAAATAAGATATAACTGAACAAAGCAATAAAGCAATGAAATAATCTAAACATGATATAGATACTGAATACAAAGCTAACTGAATGCAATGACCAATTTATAACATGCTTAGACTGAATACTGAATATACTGATACATGGTCAATGCAATAGAATCTGACTGAACTGTGGGAGCTACTAATAACCGACATAAAACCATATGAGTTAAATGTGGAGTCTGATGTATACGCCTCATCGAGAGGACCCAATACACCCGACCAAATGTGTAGAGGCATGCTAGCGTGATCACTAACTGATATTGCCCACAGAGGGGACTTACACCTACGTGTCTCGTAGTTCTGGGACTATATGGCTACGCTGAACCCTAGTCCAATGCAGTATTATGCTACTCCCAATAGATTAAGTGATTAACACATTATGACCAAATTTCTGTAATACTGGATAGCTCAAAACTGAACATGCTAAACTGAGAATGCAACAATTAATCTATAATGATGCATTCATAAACTGAGGCATGTATAACTGAATACTGAAATATCTTACCTAGCATGTGTAATTCAAGAACTAAAGAAATACATAGCTAGGGTTATGAAATTCGTGCAATAAACTGAGATATAACATGATAATCTGATTTGGAACATTTAAATAACTAATTCATGATGATCTGTTGAAGTCCTAGAAACCCTAGGTCTGTTCATAATCATGGAATCAAGAATCTGACTAAATTCTAGGGACCTAATGGGCGAAAGGAACCCACTAGTGAAATCCCACATACCTGGTGATGAATTTCAGGGAGAAATCCTTTGATTTATGGGATGGAATTGAAGAAATCTTGTTGCATTCTTGGAGTTAGGGTTGGTCGCCTCTTTCTCTTCTTACGCTTCTAATTTTCTAAGTTATGAAGAATGATTTGACTTAGGTAAGTTATAATTATGTTTCTAGGCTTAAATTAACTATAACCTCATGATTTAGGGTCTAAACGACATATCTTAGGGGTCCAACGAAATAGGAAAAGACCAAAAGACCCCTGACTTAACTACTGTCGGAGTGACCGACGGATTGGACCTACGGACCGTAGTTCAATCTACGGTCCGTAGATTGGGATCGTCGATCAACTCTACCTGACAGGGCTTCACTAAAACAAGCATAACATTTTACTCAGAGGTCGGATTTTAGCAAACTCGGTGGCATTGGAAAGAGGATTCAATTATGTATCATATCATAGGTAATGGGACACATAATTCCTTTTGTGATAAGAGTTATGTCACGCCCCGAGCCTACACCCTGGGCGGGACCGGCACCCGGAGACCATTGCTGGCCCCAGGCGAACCCTTGGCCTGGCTTTCTTAACTCAGCGGAAACCTAACTCAATAGAATAACTCAATGCCATGCAAAGACATAAACAACTTAACT
>JAJOOF010020957.1:0-11957 GCA_029582545.1 Solanum lignicaule
CCCAAACTTATTTTTAAATTAATTTTCTACCCCTTTTCGGCCTACGTGGCACTATTCTTGAAAAAATTATCAACACGCGCTGGGCCCACAAGATAGTGCCACGTAGGTCGAAAAAGGGTAGAAAATTATATATAAAATAAGTTCGGGGGGTTAATAGGACCTTAGTAAAGGTTAGGTGTGTCTAAGGGATTTTGGGCATAGGCTGGGGGGTACTTATGCATTTTTCCTAATTAAAAGTCTAAACTACAGACAAGTATTTCAAAGTTCATTTTCTTGGTCTTGGTGTAGGATAATTGGTAGTATCCGAAAGCATGTTTTTTTGCTATGCGGGGTCCACCAAATTTGCTAGCAACCATTTCAATTACTTGACTTTCACTAATTGTGCCATCAACGTTCTTGCTTCTTCCATACTGCCACATGATTGTGGCGTACCTTTTACGGTGGTACTTTGCATCAATGTGAACGAGACTGATATAAAAAACTCCATTGCTAATATATTTAGCAAAGAGAATGCGTATAGTCCACAATCGCTGAAATAACATTGAAGAAAAAAATTGAGAAGGAAAGTGAATTATTTATTATGAACAAAACACAATAAGATATGAATACATACTTTGAGTTTGGATCTTGTTGAGGCACATTCTTTATAGATACAACTTTGAGCTTGGATTGAGGCTTGTCAACATATGCAGGTAGTTTATTGGAATAGAGGTCGAGTCTTTTACCATAAAATTATGTGCTAGCTAAAAATAATGGTATAATTGTGGCAAGTTTATCAACTGCTTTCTCCATATTGTTCGTGTGTAGATCTCATCCCACCATTAAATCATATAAATGTGGAAGAGTTATACTGATTTTTTTTTTAATGAAGAAGATGAACGTTGAAGATGGTGAGAGAGAAAAAGTTAGTTCTCTGTAAAAGAGAAACGTTGGGGTGGGGGTGTGGGGTTTGCTATGTGAAATCTGAAAAAAAAAATCCCTAAAATGGTGTAAGAGATAATGACAATTGATTCTCTAATATTAATGTTATCCCTAAAATGGTGTAAGAGATAATGACAATTGATTCTCTAATATTAATGTTATTTCTCTTACTTATTAATCAATGTAATTATAAAAATAATAACTAATTAATAAAATAAAATAAATTAAATTATAAATTAAAACTAATCTGTTAATACTTGTAATTAGGGGTGTTCACGGTTTGGATAAAAACCGATCCAAACCGAAAAATCGAACCAAACCGATAAAATAAAACCGATTTTATTTGGGTTTGGTTTGGTTTGGTTTTAGATTTTTGAAAACCGGTAGTATTTGGTTTGGTTATGGTTTTATTCTAAAAAATCGAAGAAATAATCAAACCGAACCGATAAATTATATACATATATTCTATTAATATACCTACTTAATATATTGTTTTTATAAACAACTTTAAAGATCTTACATATATTTTCATTAAATTTTTTTTATAATTTACTTATTGAAAGCAAAAATGCCCCAGATGAAAATATTTATCTTATTGATTTCATGTATATGAGTGTGTATGACAATTCTTTGTGGGACTAAAAATGTTATTGTCTCTTCCTTCTAGGCAAATATAGTGAATTTTAAAGTTTTATTGATAGTAAATTTAGTGATCGAAAGTTCAGTAATTTAAGTCATTCTAACTATTTTTCGTTTTGAATGGATTGTTGTCACTTTTTTCACATTTTGAATAAATTGTTCTTTTATTTTTATGTATGGTTAATAACCGAACCAAACCAAACCGAAACTGATAACCATCAAACCGATAAATGTATATTATATTTGGTTTGGTTGGTTTTGATAATTTTAAAACCGATTAAGTTAGTTTGGTTTTGGTTTTGACCAATAACCGATCCAAACCGACCCGTGAACACCCCTACTTGTAATTAAACTGTTATAAATAGTAATATAAAAAGAGTACATCTAAAGGCTGTAATATTAAGCCTTAAATAGATATATGAAGTGATTTTTCCTTTTTAATTTTCTAGCCAAATTCTGGCCATTTAACACTTCCCAATTTATTTTTTTACATAATCTTACAATTTAGTCATCGATATTTGCTAAACGGACATAAATTCTATAACAAGATCTTTGCCTTAACTAACTCCATATTAAATGTGAAATGAAAATCACATGATTATAATCATGAAATCTTTAGATAACTCTGTTTGAAACCAAATAACATAAAATTAAGAAAATGTTCAAATATCTGTTTAAAAGAACTTTTGCATGTATAAATACTAGATTGGTCACGGGCCCAACATCGGATGCTCATGACCCTTAAAAAAGATAATTTTATACAAATTTCATAATATTAAGAGTTAATTACATCATATCCATACTTTTTTTCAAATTACAAAAGTTCTTTAAATTTGGTGGAATTCGGATACATCCCAAAATGTTCTGATATATCGCGTCTCAGTTTCGAATACATCGTTTGACATCACAATACATCACATCTCAATTTTGGATATATCACTCAACGTCCTGATACATTGCGTATGTCCCAATACAATACGTAAAATGTTGTATCCAGTTAATACATCGCATAAAGTGATGTATACAAAAATAGCAAGAACTAAAGCCAAACACTATTATGCATGCTTTCAAAAATATAATTGGCATGCATCTTTTTTCCATAGTCAAAAGAGGATCTTTAATGACTTCTCTTAAGCTTCTTCCTGAAACATTAGATGAGAGGGCCAATAGGAAGTTAAAAGCAATACTTCTTTCTTCGAAAACCTGATGCGATAGAACTGAAAAAAAAAAAAAAAAAAAGCAAACCAAAGTTAAGTTGAATTTTAGGGAAATTATTTTCATTGATATGATAATAGGATTCATCTTTGTTGTCTTGAATCATTCTGTTGACAACTATATCAATTGTGATTTGTGAAGCTGCAGTAATATTAGTAGCTGCAATATTAGTGTTAAAAAATATTGAAATAAGCTTTATAGACCCTTGTTGTCAAGGATCACCATTGCAAGATCACACAAATATATCATCATTATCGATCTCCAAAAAGGGTCGAGATTCCAATGCCAATATCAACTCATATAACTTGAAACAAATATTTTACAGCTATAGTCGAACTCAACTTTCTACAACTATATATTTTCATAATAGTTAAAGATGGATGAATCGGGATACCATAATAGATGAAAAATTTGACGACACTAATAGATATGGATAATAAATTACATACATCATTTACATAAGTACTTTCAACAAATGTCATTAATATATTAATAAAACTGACATATACCAGAAGCTTAAAGTTGTCACGCCACATGGCAAACAAACAGCTTACATGATGATATAGTCATGGCAACTGAGCAAATAAATTTCTTTTGAACTTCATGCAAATCTTTCTTCTCAATCTTGGTAACTAATCAATACACCTGAATGTTTTTCAGCGTTAAATCACACTAATAAGCTCCTACAAAAATTTAACTCTTTTAATTTATTATATGTTAGCGGCATCAAAGTTCTTCCCTCTTTTCTTCCAGATGTAAACTCAATGTGATCAATGGTCAAACTCAAAGTCCACATACAGATGCATACATGTTCCTTCTAAATAAAGTAAGAGATCGATTGGCAAGAAGTGAGTGTAAGGACTTGACTAATCTTTCAACTTAAGCACTTTTTTCTAGCTCAAGATGACCTTAATTTGTATCATATACCGATCCAAAAATTCAATTACATGTGAATCTAAATCAAGTGCAAAGCATGGAAATAACCTCTCAAGTGAAAAAACATTAAAATGAAACCACATTCTCCATCAGCGTTTGAGCAATATTCTTCTAGCTAGCTTTAAAAATCAATCTAGGAGAAGAAAAAGAAAAACCATAGCAACTTAATCACCGACTCCAAAATTAATTAGGAATGTGCAACCCACAAATGCATCAATCTGCAGGATATAATTAAACCTTCAATTTATTCTCATTAAAAGTGTGTTGAGGAATAATACACTCCAATTAAATCCTATATGTAAAATGTTGTGAATCAAGTTAACTCTGTAAGGGCCTATGGGATATTAAAGACTTTTATTTGGGATCCAGGCCCAATAACCATTTGTTAAAAAAGACTAGGTGTTAGAAGAACGGTTATGAAAAATCATGTCGAAGCTTTGGCTGTCAGTTATCTCTCATCCCCTTTCTCTGTTCTAGTATCTCATCCCCTTCTAGTTACCTTCTTCTATGTTAATCTATCTGTAATTAGTATGTTATTACTTTATTGTGCGTATTATACGTTGTAATTTGTATCCAGTGAATATTATATATCAGTGTTTGTGTTGGAAATCGAGTTTGTTTCATTGGTGCTTTCATCCAGAGGTCTCTCTAATGGAGGACCAAAAAGTACTCAAGGCTTTCGTTGGTGATTCAATTCGGGATTCACTACAAGAAATGAAGGATTCTATCTCTAAAGATCTCGTTGAATGTCGTTTGATGTTGCTGGAGGTTTTGGGGGAAAAGGATACGACCTCTTTTGAACCCAAAAAACATAGTTATGAACGTCAAATCATGGCAGTTTCGAGGTGAGAATCCGGACGCTTGGATAGTTCAAGCAGAGCATTATTTTAATTGCTATAAAATTGAGGAAGATCAGAAGCTTAATGTGGCTTCGTTCTATTTTGATGGTGAGGCTTTGAAATGGTATGGATGGTTATTTCGCAACAATTAACTCGCTGGTTGGGACCATTTTGTGGACAAATTGATGATTCATTTTCGCTCCCGTACTAGAGACACATCTCGCGGGTTCTTAGCCATTCCCAAGAACAAGAATGATAGGACAGTGGATTACTATCAAGAGGCTATTCCATTATAGGGTAATATTACTAACTCATCCTCGCCTCAGTCTTGTCAATACAATCTCTTTGCTAAAAATTCTGAGGTAGACCACATGTTGGATAAAATTCCCGAGAAGGGTAATGATGTAGATTCTTCGGACAGTACCCCTGTTGAAGAAAATAATGACACTTTTGAAGAAATGGACAATAGGCCATCACTAATAGTTTCTTCGGTGCTTAGTGGGTATGATCAAATGGTGACAGATCCAGATTTGTCTAATAACACTACTAATGATGAAGCAATTTCAATTCCAAACAAAGTTCTCTCTGAACTGCCTCAGTATGGTCATGATCAATCAAGTCGAGAAAGTGGACAACATGTCCGTACCACTAGTTTGTTGTTGCGTGCTTTCAATGTGCACAATGATCATTCCATGAACACGTCCTTCCTACGCGAAGTTGTTGATGATGTTAAGCTCGTGAAAGCAATCACCGCAGTGAAGTATTGGAAGCTGGTAGTTGTTGGACCAGAGTACAGTGATTCTGAGCTCCTTGATGACTTGGGACTGTTTTCAATGGACGAGGTAACTGTTAAACATTTCAGAATTAGACAACAAGGATGTTCGACGACACTCTTCGGTGGTCTTGTGTCATTGGTTGTGGACACAAGGTTGCAAGACCATTAATTGGAGATTCCAATTTTAGTTGGACTGTTATTTTTAAGGAATTTGTATTGAAGGACATAGACGAAGAAGTGGATAAAGCATTTCCCTCCTTCACTAATATTTATTTGCTTGTAGATGTTATTTCTGCAATTGATTCTAACATTGTCTGGAATGCTCGAATTGCACTATTGGGCATGAATGGTTGTGCATTCAGTACACC
This sequence comes from Solanum lignicaule, assembly GCA_029582545.1. Taxonomy (NCBI): domain Eukaryota; kingdom Viridiplantae; phylum Streptophyta; class Magnoliopsida; order Solanales; family Solanaceae; genus Solanum; species Solanum lignicaule. Next base: position 5,694 of record JAJOOF010020957.1, read on the forward strand.
GACACCAACCACAAGATAACAAACTAGTGCGAAATGGGAATAGCATGGAGAAATATATCAGTAGCTGTTGTGTGAGATTTTTTATACATTTTGTTGTGACATATAACATGGATGTTGTTTGTATGATTCATCGAAGGCAACTGGTGTGATTGATATGGTGGTACCGTTAACTGGACGAGAATCTACCAGATTGCTGGAGTAGCTAAGAGGATGAACACGTCTGTTTCTGTGGCAGCTGAAAGTAATGAGTTTACTTGTCTTATGTCACTGGATTGGCCAAAGGTGGTGCCAACTTTTTGTCCAATTGATTTTTATATCCAAACAACTTCACTGGTCGGTCGACTAATTAGGTACTGCTTCTTTTTTTTAACTGATGAAGTGGTATTACATCTTAATTTTGTTCTCGATTACATCTCTGTCACTGTTCATGGTGTTATGAAGCACTTAAATCAGTTGAACCAAGGGTTGCCTTTGGTGCCAGTGAAATTTTGCACAAATGCACCTTTCCAGGCATTATCCTACAAACATCACCTTAGAGGAGTATGTTGCAGTGACATTTGCCATTTTGGAGGTGTTATCGTTCTAGTTAAAGCTGGACAATATGTTCAAGAGGCAACGGGAGTAATGTCAATTTCCTTAATACTCTCCAAAGACAACATAAAGTTACACCTCACATCAAAACATCTAGATCATTTTATTTGGCCTAGTTCATTGCTGGATGGAGGAATGTTGTTTCACTTTACACTTGTGACATTGAAGTGTGTGGAAACTGCCACTCGTCAAATAATTGAGAGAGTTTTGGATGGATTTCATGACTTGAACCTTGAGGACAAGGTTCCTTTTGAGGGATGGAGTATTGTTGTGAATCAAGTTGACTCTGTAAGGGCCTATGGGATATTAGAGACTTTTATTTGGGATCTAGGCCCAATAACCATTAGTTAAAAAAAACTAGGTGTTAGAAGAAAGATTATGAAAAATTATGTCGATGCTTTGGCTGTCAGTTATCTCTCATCCTCTTTCTCTGTTCTAGTATCTCATCCCCTTCTAGTTACCTTCTTCTATGTTAATCTATCTGTAATTAGTATGTTATTACTTTGTTGTGCGTATTATACGTTGTAATTTGTATCCAATGAATATTATATATCAGTGTTTGTGTTGGAAATCGAGTTTGTTTCATAAAATCTTTCTGAAGTCAACTAATCATTGATAAATCAGGTAGCTTGAAGGTAATGCTCCCTCTCATACCCTTGTTACTTCTAGTACACTAATTTATTTCCCTTCATTTTTGTATATGCACACAAATAACATGTTTATCAAATATAAACTTTTCTTCGTAAAAGTAACATGAAGTGAACCTTGGAGGAAATTAAAATTTATGACCATCGGTTATGGGTATGTCTGCAAAAACAAAAAGGATCGGAGAGCAAAAGAAAGGTAAGAAACTTGAAACAAATATGATACTTGAAAGAGTGAAGAACAAAAGAGGACATGCTCTGAAACTGAGGAGTAGAACTTAAAATCAGAAGAAATTAAAGGGATTATTATATTATATCTGTCTCTAGAGGTAAAACATATGTGGTTCATTATGTTAGTAATGTGTTCTTCAGTAAAGACATGAGGACACAAAGAGAACCGTATAAAAATGATGCAAAATTGAAAAATATTATCTATGCAGTACAATTAGTGGACTATGTGTTCGTCCTTCAAAAGTCTCACTTTTAATACAGATCGTATACTAACCAAAAGTTAAATGCTTTGCTAAATCACAGGAAAAACTGAAATAATTTTTGACAAAAATGAAGAGATCAGTTTATGAAATTTACTGTCTCTGCAGGTCAAACCTATCAAACCAAAATTCAACTGAAATTTATCAAATTTATGTACTAAGAAACAAACACTAAGAAGAATCATTGCGGCGATTATCATCGGAAATCATGAATTACCGACATCATTCTCAACATAGCAGCAAAAGTTATGACAATACTAATATAAACCTTAGCTACAAACTTATAACTTAAGATTCAATGCTTTGACAAAATCACAATAGAACTGACAATTAGAGAATATAAAGAAAGAAAGAAAAAAACATCTCTTGAAATTATGCGACACATGCAGAAATAGCAAAGAAAGAGGAATCAGCTTATAAAGTTCAATTAAATTCTTATAGAGATAAATCGCAGGAATAATGACTAATTTTCTTGAAGTACTTTTAAATAGGAAAAGACAATGAATTTACGCAGTTGAACTTTTGGGGGAAAAGTTGCATGTGTTATGGTTGGAATTTCTTCCAATTCTAGGCAACCTTCATCAACTTCGTCATCATTTCGCTGACCTAGCTTGTCACTTTCTTCCCCTGAAACATTAAAAAGCTTCTATCATGAAACATTTTCGAAGAATTGAGGAAACTATCGAAGGATATAAAAAGTCATTATGTAACAATGATTAAGAATTGAATACCTGAGAAGCAGAGAAATTGTAACTTCAATCCAACAACTTCATTACTATGATGGAGAGAAAGAATAACAAAGTGAAAATTGACAAGGTGAGTAGAGATGGAGAGTTCAATGTTGGCCAGAAGAAAACCCTGTAAAATAAACTTTCAATATCACGACAACTATAAATTTTTAGTAACAAAGACACGTGGGGACTTAAAAGAAATTACACGCCAGGTTATAATTAATACTTATGTATTATCAAAGCTAGTACAGTACTTGTTTAATAAAGTGGGCCCTAACATAGTACAATTTGAATTACATTTGGAACAACTTTTTGGACTTGTGTTCGTCCTTCACAACTCCCTCTTCTAAATAAGGGTAATAATAAATTGACTACATGATTATGCAATCTATTTTTCTTTCTTATTTTTGTGTATATAAATAAAAATACATATATAAAAATAAATAAATTATGCCTTCTATAAAAAATAAATTTGTTGAAAATGAAGAAATAACTTTCTAGTGGAAGTCAGAAAAATTAAGTTCTATAACTAATATTTCAAATTCATTGTTTTCTTCTCACCCTTTAATAAGTTTCATTCTTACCTCCCAGTTATTTATATTTATTATATAATTTTTTAAAATAATATCTTTTATTTATTACTAAACACAAATAAATAAATAAATAAAACAACTCATTCATTTTATCTTCTTCTTTTTTACTCTCTTTTTCTATAAATAAAGCTTTGATTTGTGCTTCTAGAAGTCTATAAACAGAAAGTAGTTGGGATTCTTTTTCTAATAAATTTTCAGTCATATATGAATTTGTTTCCTAACGTTCCATTTTCCTATTTGACCAGAAGTAGGCTTTTGACCGTGTTATGGTAAAATTTCAAAAAAATAATTTTTATTTTTGCGATACTAAACTTTCATAAAGACCTATTACCTCCCTAGACTATTTAATACCGTATTTTTTACCCCTAAACTATTTAATAGTGTATTTTAAAGGTATATATGTGCCCACGTGGACACATTACTATTTATAATTTTGTATTATTTTTTATGTCCACGTGGGCAAATATATATGTTTAAAATACGGTATTAAATAGTCTAGGGGAGTAATAGGTCCTCATGAAAGTTTAGTATCGCAACAGCAAATCCGACCAAAGTTGGGGTATTTTTCAAACCCTTATCCCAAATAAAAATTAAAATTGTGTTTGATCGTATTATAAATTAGAGTTGTTTTCATTTTCTTGCGAGTAATTTAGAGTAAAAATATTTAATTATTATTTCTCAATTTTTTGAAAATTTCAAAATTTTATCAGACGTGGTTTTTGAACTAAAAAAATGTAAAAAATTTCATAGCTACAATTCCACCTTGAGACTCATGATCATCTCTTGTTTACTTCAATTATAAATTCTTCATGAACATTCTCTTTAATATATTGATAAAACCAACAATTGTCCACCCTATTACTATTAATTTAGAGCAAAGTCTTCTACCCCATTCTTCTAGCAATTAATTTTTGCGGGCTTGTGGATCTATTTTAATTTATTTTTGTTTTTCAATTTGATGTTGGTATTTATATTGGTGTCCGATAAAATTTGAATTTACTTCGAGAAGTCCCACATTAGGGTAAAGCACTCTATAACAAATACGACTCCATATTTAGAAAGACTCAAACCCGAAACCTCTGATTAAGAATGAAGAAATACTTACTACTTGAGACAATTGTAGTTGGTTTGTGGATCTATTATATTCAACAAAGATGTACTTTTTAAAAAAAAATATAGTTTTGCTTAATCTGTTCTTTTTTATAAATATTTGATATACTTTTTTGGGCTGAGGATTTATGGAGACATTTTTCTATCTTGTGAGGTAAAAGGAAGCACCCACCATTATTTATTTTAATTTTTTTCTTTTTCTATTATATTGTACCTTAAAAATTAGTAATAACACATTGAAGGTTGTTAATCTTTTTTCTCTTACAAATTACAATATTTACAAGTTGGACAAAATAAGTGGGATACTCTATTTTACTGTTAAAACTCATTTTCGACTACAATATATGTTTACGCCATTTCGGTTAAGTTGATTAACAACAACATATAATTAACTTTAATAATCTTAATTAATTAGCAACTCTATAAAATGTAGTGTAGCAAAAACTTACTTTAATCAATTAAATTACACTAATAACGTAATTTTAAAAAAATAAATATAAATTTTGATAATTATACTATAGAAAAAGAAAAGCTGTTCTCATAATTGAAAATTTGAAAAGAAACCGCATGTATTCATCCTGACAATTGTCTATACTATAGTAGACATTGGTGGGGGCTATAAAGTGCCACAAATATTACAAAAAAAGAAAACAAGGAAGAAAAAAGTGGTAAAGACAAGAAATAATAATGGTAAAAAATGTATATTTACCAAGAAAACTACAGAAAGAAACAAAACAAAAAACATTAAAAAAATACTTACTACACATTATCTAGATTTACTAGAAACAAATGTGGTTTCAGAATATAAACACAATGAAGACACCACTAACTTTAGTATATGTATACGCCGATTATTCATAACAAGGTTACAAAGAATATTGTCATCGAAGTTCGAACTTGAACCACCACTTGCATCAAGAGCCAAAGACACCACTAACTTTAGTATATGTATACGTCGATTATTTATGACAAAGTTACAAAGAATATTGTCATCGAAGTTCGAACTCGAACCACCACTTGCATCAAGAGCCAAAGACACCACTAACTTTAGTATATGTATACGTCGATTATTCATGACAAAGTTATAAAGAATATTGTCATCGAAGTTCGAACTCAAACCACCACTTGCATCAAGAGCCAAAGACACCACTAACTTTAGTATACATATATGTCGATTATTCATGACAAAGTTGCAAAGAATATTGTCATCGAAGTTCGAACTCGAACCACCACTTGCATCAAGAGCCAAAGACACCACTAACTTTTGTATATGTATACGTCGATTATTAATCACAAAGTTACAAAGAGTATTGTTACCGAGGTTCGAACTCAGACCACCCAGTTGCATCAAGAGCCAAAGGGGGACAACGATCAATTGCTCCAATCTAATAGATATGTTTGAGGTGATCTTTTAAAATATATGATAGTTCTTCAATGTATATATATAAAAAAAATTCAAGATTAACGGATGCACAAATACCTCTCGCTAGGTCAGTTCCGTCAAGAAATAATTGATTATATTTAAATGTTAATATATTATGTTGAACGTTGAGATTTTTGTCCCATTCAGCATTTAAAATGTGAAATCAGAAGGAAAAAACAAAGTACAAAGGGGAAACAGTTGTTGTGTCTCATTATTCTGTTTGAGAAATTGATAGATCTAAAGTTTCAAAAGGACACTATATAATAGTACATGAATATTTTCAAATTCATCACTATAGTTTTATTCTTCTTTGATTAAATTTGAACTATAATCAAACACAAATTTATTCATATTCTTTCAGTAATGCTTAAATATAATGAAAACTCATTTAATATAATTATTAAAAAAAATATAGAACTATAAATCGCAACTCCTTAGAATGGTTAGTATCTTTATTTAGACACTCATATAATAAATTGGTTTTATTAAGTATTTCAACATATAATAAAGAATTTTTATCAGATATTTTCGCTTCAAAATTTGAAAAGCTTTTACATGTACATTATATAGATAAATTAATTTTAAAAAACATGTCATTTTCTATACAAATTAGCCTCAATAAATAAAACATCAAACATGTTCTAATTAGGAATGATGTGTTTTATGTAGTCAATTTATTTA
>JAJOOF010020967.1:0-12711 GCA_029582545.1 Solanum lignicaule
TCAGTACTTGAAAGGTACTGAGCATGCAAGATAGAGTAAAGCTGAAAGAACATATAACTGAACAAAGCAATAAAGCAATGAAATAATCTGAACATGATATAGATACTGAATACTGAGCTAACTGAATGCAATGACCAATTTATAACACGCTGACTGAATACTGAGCTAACTGAATGCAATGACCAATTTATAACACGCTGACTGAATACGGAATGAACTGTAAATGTGGTCAATGCAATAGAGTCTGACTGAACTGTGGGAGCTACTAATAACCGACAATAAAATCATATGAGCTAAATGTGTAGTCCGATGTATACGCCCCATCGAGAGGACCCAATATACCCTGCCAGAGGTATAGAGGCATGCTAGCGTGATCACTAAACTGATGTTACCCACATAGGGGACTTACACCTACGTGGCTCGTAGTTCTGGGACTATATGGGTACGCTAAACCCTAGTCCAACTCGGTATTATGCTACTCCCAATGAATTGAGTGGTTAACTTGTTATGACTGAATTTCTGTAAATACTGGATAGCTCAAAACTGAACATGCAAACTGAGAATGCAACAATTAATCTGATAATGATGCATTAATAACTGAGGCATGTATAACTGAATAACTGAGATATCTGACCTAGCATGTGTAATTCAAGAACTAAAGAAATACATAGCTAGGGTTCTGAAATTCATGCAATAAACTGAGAAATAACATGATAATCCGATTTGGAACATGTTAATAACTAATTCATGATGTTCTGCTGTAATTCTAGAAACCTTAGGTCTATTCATAATAAGGGAATCAAGAAACTGACTGAATTCTAGGGACCCAATGGGCGAAAGGAACCCACTAGTGAAATCCCACATACTTGGTGACAAATTCCACGAAGAAATCTTTCAATTTCGGGGCTGGAACTGATGGAATATTGCTGCGTTCTTGAACTAGGGTTCTTGACCTCTTTTCTCCTCTTAGCGTTCTAATTCTTCTAAGTTTGATTAATTATTTGACTTAGGTAAGTTCTAGTTATGTTTCTAGGCTTAAACTGACTAAAACCTCATGATTTAGGGTCTAAACGATGTACCTTAGGGGTTAAACGAAATAGGAAAATACCAAAAGACCCCTAACTTAATTGCTGTCGGAGTGACCGACGGACTGGACCTACGGGCAGTAGGTCAATCGACGGTCCGTCGATTGGAGTCGTTGGTCGAGTCTGTCCTACAGCGCTTCACTAAAACGAGCATAACTTTTTACTCGGATATCAGATTTTAGCAAACTCGGTGGCGTTGGAAAGAGGATTCAATTATCTATCATATCATAGGTCATGGGACACATAATTCCTTTTGTGCTAAAAGTTATGACCATCTGAAGTTGATCCATCAACAATTTTCAGCTAACTGGCTGCTGACCCTCATCTACGGTCAGACCTACGGACCGTGCATCGAATGACGGTCTGTGCTGGTCGACCATAGTTTGTGTCAGAGGCTGGGTAAGGGAAGTCTCGATCCACGGACAGAGACCACGGACCGTGGTCTGATCTACGGACCGTGGGTCTGTCCGTCAGTCGGGACTTAGCCAATTTTCTGAGCTGGTTTGGGGAGGGGTTGCAGTGGTGAACCACGGACCACCAGCACGGGCCGTGGTTTGACCTACGGTCCGTGGATGGCAACCATGGGTTGCACCTACAACTTCTCAAAATCTGCATTTTTGGTCTGTTTTGGATTCGGGGTGTTACACTTTCAATCAAAACACAATTGCATTCTAAACATGATCATAACACTTTCATTGAGATCACACACGTATACTTCACATCATGATCATATATAATAAATCCTTCACGAAATTGCCCTTCAAGGCTATGAATAAATCTAAACCCAAACACCTAGAATACTACATTAGATAAGGAAAATATCACGATTCAATAACTAATTCACTATTGACATAAACAATTCAACATGCATCCTTAATCATTCAACCCAAATCACAATTCACAACTTAACACTTTGGGGGTAACATGGGCTCATAGGAGAAATTCACCATAATTCATCATTAGTTCAGAAATTCACTCATAATTCATCACATATAAACCTTTGAATAAGTTTTGGAATTGAACCTATGCTTAGATTGAAAACCCTAGCTTTTTGGGGGATTTTGGAAACTTGAAATCATCTTTTGAGAGGGCTCCTTGAATGAAACTTAATCAAGGATGAAGACTACCATACTTTTATGGAAGAAACACCACGAAAATTGGGTGAGAAAAGTGAAATCTTGAGCTTGAAACCTTGCCTCCTTCTCCAATGGTGATTTCTGGAGAGAGAGAATATTTGGAAGATAAGTAGTTTCTAATTTGAGTGTTTGAGAATAATGAATTGTAAAGGGTGTTTTAATACTTTAAAAACCCTTAAATAAGTCTAATAAATCAATAATAATCGTCTCCTAACTTAACTAACCTTAGAAGGGATTTACCACAATGCCCTTACCTTTGGCCGATTTGGACAGAATTGTAGTGGTGACCTATGCCCCTAGACCTAAGGACCGTAGGTGGGGTGATGCCCCGTCCTGCAGGTCCATGGTTTGGGTCTGAGGGTCACCATTTGGGGCTTTGACCTACGGACTACTTCCACGTGGCGTGGATGGACTAACTCCTCCGTAGGTCCCATCCGTAGGTCATAGAATTTTGGCAGATTTTGCTACGTTTGGGCAGCCTTAGGGTTAGGATTTAGGGTCCTCCTCAGGGACCCTTGGTTGGTCCATGGGAGTCGTACCTTGACATTTAACCCCTAGACCCCTCAATCTAAACTCAGGAACTCATTATACAACTTAAAACCCCATATCGAACTCAATCACACACTCGTTAGGCTCTAGTTTCATTTACTAGTTTTTCGGGTCGTAACAGAATGGTGAGAAAAGTTTTCTCTAGTTTTATTTAGCTTTGAAGAATTGAAGGTTTTCACTTTTGAGAAATTGGACGTGGGTCTTTGAGATTCTTCGAATTGGAACATTGTAAAGACTAAATCAATCTTACCAGTTGATGGAAACTCAATTTGGTAACGATATTTATCTTTTTATGATGTCTAGCTAAAACCCCAATTCTTGGGGTGTGATTATGTGATTATGGGCTGATTTAGTTTATGGGTATTGCTAATTGTTATTGTAAATGCTATTTAGAAGTGAGTTAAATCAATAATTGTGGTTTAATTTAAGAATTGTAGTTGCAAATGCAGTTCTACCCTTGTGTTTTTGGCTTGCTCGAGAAAGAGGTTTTAAAACTAAGATTATTGATTGATAGTCTGTGGGTATTGGGTTGTCATGGGTTCAGCTTGAGAGCGTGAATCCTAAACCCAATTCCACACATTCAGCTCGAGAGAGAGTGAATAGACTAAGGTGTGGGCTATTTTTATTTTGCATGCTTGTTGATGTTAGAGAAAAATCGACTTGATTCGGGGTAAATTGTTCGAGAGAAAGTTTACCTTCTCTATAGTCTAGTTTACTCACTAATATTTAGCTATTTTCTAATAGTTGCAATTACCCATTTGTCTATATTATCCTATAATCGAATCACATCCCAAGAACCCGTCTCATTATTGTTATTTCGTATTGTTTGCCACTGTTTGTAGTTGACAATTTTAAACCAAAACCCCTATTTGACATTCGTGTCACCCCTGATTTGAATGATGTCTTTATTCGATAATTTTTATTCCTATGACTGATTTGATCATGTTCACACTTTCCTATTGAATCTTAAACACTACCGCTCACTGTGGGATTCGACCCCAACTCATTTAGTTGGGTTTTATAGTGACAAGTGATTGTTGACACTTAGAATTGGATGAAGTGTCCTTGAAACGTTAATCAAAATGGCACCACTGCCGGGGAATGGTGTTGTTTGAGATTGTTTTGGTGAAGTTGAATTTTGTTTTGTTTAGTCATAGTTGAATCTACTTATTTTTAGTTTTGCTTTGTATGTTGCTGTTTAAAATAGAGGAAATGAGTGTCAACGGAAGCAATGGTAGCTAAGTGGACCACCAAGATAACATCGGCAACCTCAACGATGTCAATGAACCGAATGCTAATGACCCTAATCTTGTGGGTGGAGTTGGTTCCATTCGCTTGCCTCCGGCCGAAGGGAATAATGTGTTCCACATTACAAGCACCATGTTGCAGTTCTTGCAATTGAAAGGGTTGTTTGGTGGGTTGGCTCATGAGGATCCCCATGAGCATATAAGGAACTTTGTTGATGTTTGCGGGCCGTTCTCTTTCAAGAACATACCCCAAGAGTCGGTATGGTTGAGGTTGTTCCCATTTTCCTTAATGGGAGAAACATGTAAGTGGTTGGCTGAGTTACCAAGAGACTCCATCACTTTGTGGGAAGAGCTTGTCACCGCATTCCAAGTGCGATTTTTCCCTCATTCGAAGATGATGACACTTGCCCAACCCATGGTTTGCCTTACAACATTTTGCTGCAATACTTTTACTGAAGCCTTGATTCGGTGAACAAGGGAGTAGCTGACCAACTTTCTCTAGGAGGTTTGATGCAACAACCTTACATTATAGCAGCCCAACTCTTGGATAGTATGACCAAAATTAACCGGGCATGGTACACCCATGAAGATCAGGTGTCCCCTCTCACTTTTAAATTGACAAATGAGCAGCTTGAGAAAAATCAAGAGAGGGACCAAAACATGGCAAAAATGATGACTCAACTTGACATTTCAGCCAAGAATGTCATGGGAACTGGTGCTAGAAGTGTAAATGATGTGGGTGTGTAAACCCCGATGAGGCCAAGTTTGAAGCGCTGTATAACGAGGAAGTGAACTTCCTAGCCAGCCAAAGAGGTGGTTATCATGCTAACTACCCAAAGCAGGGTGGTAAGCAAGGTTGGAACAGGGACGAGGGCTAGAGAGATCGTGATAGAGAGTGGAGGGGTCTTAACCCCACTTGGAAGGAAAGAGATGGGGAGAAGGATATGTATGTTCCTCCTGACGAGTGTCAAAAGACCAAAGATTCTGAGGGTGGATGGTTTGAGAATATGCTCTCTCGTATTCTCAACAAGGTAAAGGGGTCCGATAAAATTTTGAAAGAGATAAAAGAAGATGTATCGACCCTTAACCATATGGTGACCTCTCATTTCGCCTCTATCAAGCAGTTGGAGACCCAAATGGGTCAAATTTCTTTTCATTTAAATCTGAGACAACAAGGGGGGTTGCCTAGTGACTCTTCGCAGCACATTTTTGGTGACTATAAATACATTTTTGAACATTTAGCTTAGTATCTGATATCATAATATCTTAGTCTATTATTAAGTTTTGAACTGTGAGACAAGTTTTCTCTAGTTTTCTTTAGCTTTGAAGAATTGAAGTTTTTCACTTTTGAGAAATTGGAAGTGGGTCTTTGAGATTCTTCGAATTGGAACATTGTAAAGACGAAATCAATCTTACCCAATTGATGGAAACTGAATTTGGTAACAATTTTTATCTTTTTATGATGTCTAGCTAAAACCCCAATTCTCGAGGTCTGATTATGTAATTATAGGCTGATTTAGTTTATGAGTATTGCTATTTGTTAGTTTAAATTCTATTTAGAAGTGAGTTTAATCATTAATTGTGGTTTAATTTAAGAATTGTAGTGGCAAATGCAGTTCTACCCTTGTGTTTTTGGCTTGCTCGAGAGAGAGGTTTTAAAACTAAGATTATTGATTGATGGTCTGTGGGTATTGGGTTGTCATGAGTTCAGCTCGAGAGAGTGAATCCTAAACCCAATTCCACACATTCAGCTCGAGAGAGTGAATAAACTAAGGTGTGGGCTGTTCTTATTTTGCATGCTTGTTGATGTTCGAGAGAAATCAACTTGATTCGGGGTAAATTATTCGAGAGAAAGTTTACCTCCTCTATAGTCTAGCTTATTCACTAATATTTAGCTATTTCTAATAGTTGCAATTACCCATTTGTCTATATTAGCCTATGATCGAATCACATCCCAAGAACCTATCTCATTATTATTATTTCATATTGTTTGCCACTATTTGTAGTTGATAATTTTAAACCAAAACCCCCATTTGACATTCGTGTCACCCCTGATTTGAATGATGCCTTTATTCGATAATTTTTATTTCGATGACTGATTTGATCATGTTCACACTTTCCTATTGAATCTTAAACACGTACCACTCCCTGTGGGATTCGACCCCAACTCATTTAGTTGGGTTTTATACTGACCAGCGATCGTTGACACCTAGAATTGGATGAAGTGTCCTTGAAACGTTAATCAAGTATCGGGACAGGACCGAAATCGGTAACCAGGATAACGATTAATTTTTTTTAAAAAAAATAATTATTAAAATTAAAAAATTAGGAAAATTAATCAATTATTAAAACTTTTATACTTTTAAAGTTTAAAAATTTAAATTTCAAACATTAAAAGTTTAAATTTCAAAGTATAAAAGTTTAATTCAAACATTAAAAGTTTAAAATTTAAATTTCAAACTTTAAAATTTTAAAAGTTTAAATTTCAAAGTATAAAAGTTTAATTCAAACATTAAAAGTTTAAAATTTAAATTTCAAACTTTAAAAATTTAAAAGTTTAAATTTCAAACTTTAAAGATTAAAAGTTTAAATTTCAAACTTCAAAACTTTAAAAGTTAAAATTTAAATTTCAAACTTTAAATATTTAAATTTCAAACTTTAGAAGTTTAAAAGTTTATATTTTATAACTTTGTCATTTGAAAATTGAAAATATAATTAAAAAATTATTTGTATTAAAATTGAACACAATAATAATAAAAAAATTAAGGTGAATAGCCTATATAGTTTTATTAATATTAATTAAATAGTACAATTTGAGTTACAAAATACTAGTAGAGGATTACATGACCTATTCTACACAGCCACCTTCTAGGAAGAGTTCTGTTTTAATTAGATCTCGAATTATATACTCATTCTAATAGTTCATGCTACCAAGCCAATCTTTTCTTAAATCATTTAACATTTCTCTAGTAACATGATCTGGAATTGGTTGATCGGCTAGTTCCTCCAATGCATTAATGCCGTCGTCACTAAAATATTGCATCATTTCATCAATATCATTTTCAAATTTCGTAGGTAAAGCTGGATGCCCATAACTCCTTCTCTCGCCATTAATCCAATCTCTGAATAGTACCGATATCTCCAAGCTATCTGCTGCTAATGAATATCTATGCTCTCCAATTTGAAATCTTGTTGTACTAAAAGCGCCTTCTGAAGTTACTGAAGATGCTTGAATAGCTAACACATCTTGAGCCACCGGTTGAAGTTTTGGAAATCCCTTCCCGCGATTGCTCCACCAATCTAGAAGATCAGGTAAACCTTGTGAATCCTTAATAGTTTCCGTATTTTGATTAATATATGCATCAAAATCATTTTTATCATTATGAGAAAGTTCAAGATAACCAGCTAGCATATCATCAAGATCATCTTCATTATATCTACACTTATAACTTTCCGGTTCTTCATTACGTACTACATTTCTTCTATTAGAATTATACAAGTCATATAATTTTCTAGCTTCAATTTTTATACTATCTTTAACTTCTTGACAACTAGGTGCTTCAAAATCTTGAATATCTAAATTGAAATATATTTTATCAATCATTCGTGATGCACCTACATCTTTGTAATGTGGGTTTAACAAACAAACGGTTAAATAAATTTGAGGAATAGGAAAAAAATATTTTAAAATTTTTTCAATCATCTTCTTAACAGATTCTTCAAATCTTGGTTTATTTTTGAATTTATAAAATTTACTAGAAATGACACAAATATTTGGTAAAACAAAGCAAATAGTTGGATAATAAAGTCCATAAATTTGTTTTGTAGCTAAATAAAAAACTTTTAAGAATTCTATAAGTTCTTTTACGTCATTCCAATCATTTTCATCAAGTCTATAGTTCACATTTGAATTATGAGCATTCAAACCCATTTGTAAAGGTTTTCTATATTCATAAGCAACTTAAAGCATTTCAAATAAAGAATTCCATCTAGTACACACTAATTTTGGAATTTTTCTAGGTGGAAGATTAAATTCACGACAACAATTTTCAAATTCTCTACGTCTAGACTTAACTTGACATTTAAAAAATAAAATGGCCTGCAATTTCACATTTTATGCAACCATCATTATACATTACTATAACATCTCTAACAATCAAATTAGATATGTGTGCAACACACCTAATATGAAAACCATCAATATAAATAGGGCAAAGAGTCGGTTTTAGTATTTCAACAACAGATGTATTATTAGAAGCATTATCTAAGGTGACACTAATTATTTTATCGCAAATTCCATAGTTTTGTAAAACATCTAAAATAGTTTGAGCTATGTAACTACCGGTTTTATGCATTTCACAACATTTATAACCTAAAATTCTTTTTAACATAATCCAATTTTCGTCGATCCAATGTGCATAATAGTGAAATAATCATTACCACTTATACTACGACCCATATCAGAAGTAATAACTATTTTACAAGTATTATAATAAAATAAACAATGAAGATATTGAAAATGTTGAGCTTGATAATCAGAGATAGCATTTTTAATTGTGTTTTTGTAAGCCCTTTAAAATGTGGATTATACACAATTTGAATATAATGAATAAAACCGGGATTTTCAGCAAAACTAAAACGCAAGCCAATAACAACAATCCTTTTAGCTAATTCTTCAAGATCTTTTTCTCTATTATATGAGCGTTGTGTACTAGGCCCAGAAACATTAGAAGGATTTAATTGCGTTTGGACCACATTAGAACCCCTTACTCCTACAGTTGCACTAGGAAGGGTGGTACCATTCGTTTTAGCTTTGGTTACAACTATAGCATGAAAAAATTCATTTTTACAACATCCCATAAAATGATTACTCAAATGTCCCGTCCCACCTTGTTTTCCCACAGTTTTATGATTCATTCTATGCTTACATTTATTACAAATAGCTTGTGTTTTATCTTCACTCTGAGTCATAAATTGCCACACAACTGATTTTTTAGCACGTTCTACCTTAGGCCTAGGATGTACGGGGAGAATGGGAGAAGGACAACGAAAGGGAGCGGGACTAGGAGCGGGAGTGGGAGTGGGAGTGGGAGTAGTAACATTAATTGGCTCTATTTCATCATCATCATCATCATCAAAAGTATCAATGTCATCATTAACATTATTATGTTCTACTTCTTCATCTAATTTTTCATCAAAATTATCAAACCATCTTTGTAAAGATTCATGATAAGGATCTAATCCAATATTACTATCAATTAGGGCTAGCAAGGGGACGGGGACTGTGGGACGGGACGAAAGGGGGATGCCCTTGGCCGGGAATCGGCTGGGACCGAGATTGACGAGACAAAAATACATCCCATCCCGTCCCACTATATATATGGGATGGGACACTGTTTGGTAGGATGGGACGGGATGCGGGATTTTTTTTTTTATATGTTTATTTATTTGTATTGAAATTATATGTTATTGAATAACATTTTTAATTTATTTGGTTTTCAATAACATTTTTAGCTAATAAAAAATGCTTAAGTTTTGAAATTTCAAATTTCAAACTTGAAAGTTCAAATTTGTATTTTAAATATTTTAAAGTAATTTAAACTTGAAATTTCAAATTTCAAATTTCAATTTTTAAATTAAGTATTTTAAAGTATGTTTAGTATATATGTGAATATGTATGTATATATTAAAATTAAAATGCAAGACAATAATTGTATAAAAAAGACTTGAATAAAGCCTTTAAATTTATTAAATTAAAATCCAATTGCAACTTACAACTTAGAAGTTACAATTTACAAATATTAGTGGAGTAACTAATCTACGCAGCCACCTTCTACGAAGGGTTCTGTTTCAATAAGTTCTCATATCTAAATCTAATATTTGTTACAAATATTTGAGGAGTAATAATCTACGCAGCCACCTTCTAGGAAGGATTCTATTTCAATTAGTTCTCGGATGTAATCTAATATTTGTATTCTCCATGAAAATTCAATTCTAATTGTCGTATCAAATCGACTGTAACATCCTCCGGTGTTGGCAAACTTGCTAGAAACTCTTGTGCCTCTAATTCATCGTCACTAGATCCAATTACCGAATTAATCCAAGCTTCTTGTTTGGAAGTTAACTTTGGCAAATAATAATTCCTCCTCTCGGCGTTGACCCAGTCTCTAAAGAAAACTGATGTTTCCAATTGTTCTTCCGCTAATGAATGTCTATGATTTCCAAGTTGAAACCTTGCCACACTGAAACCAGCCTCCGATGCATATGATGAAGCTTGAATAGCTAGAACATCACGAACTATTTTGCTAAGAATTGGAAATGCAACGCTCCGTCTCCTCCACCATGCTAATATTTCTACATTGCCTTCCTCGTCGTCAACTGTTTCTAAAGACTGATTAAGATATTCTTCAAAATCATCACGGTTAGTAGAATTAAGACCAAGAAAACCTCGCATAAAATTATCAATTTGATCTTTACTCTTAGCATAAGAATTTTGACCAATTTCTCCTTCAGTATTTCCTATATTTCTATATTTTTCATACAAATTTTTGCTTCTACTTTTATGCTAGACTTACACATTTCACAAGTTGGAATTTCTTCCGGTAAAATTTCTAAAGTATCATAGAAACTTTCAACAAGTCCCTACACACCTTGTAATTTATATTGAGGATTAAGTAAAGTAGCAGTTAAATAAATTTGAGGAATAGGAAAAAAATATTTTAAAAATTTTTCAATCATACCTTCAATTGCAACTCTAAATTTTTCAATTTTTTTGTATTTAGAAAATTGAATTGAAATAGCACAAATATTTATTAATACTGATGAAATAGTAGGATAATAAATTCCAGAAAACATGGTTGTAACATAATAAAAAAGTCTTAAAAATTCCAATAGTTCATTAGTTTCTTCCCAATCTTCTTCACAAATTCTATTTAATGGGTCAGCATTATGAGCATTAAACACCATTTGTATGGGTCCTTTATATTCGTAAGCAACTAAAAGCATTTCGTAACAAGAATTCCACCTTGTTTTAATATGTTTTGGAACTTTTCTTGGTGTCATATCACATAGTACACACCGCTCGTTAAATTCCCTAATTCTAGCAGGTCTATGAGCATAAAAAATCTATAAAACAGCATATTCAATTTTCATGCAACTACAATCAAATAATGAAATACCATCTTGTACAACTAAATTTAATACATGTGCAACACATCTAACATGAAAAACAGTAGTATCAATTGGACATAATCTAGTTTGTAACATACTACCATCGTTTTTATTATTAGATGCATTATCTAATGCGATAGACATTACTTTATCTATAAGCATGTAATAATCTAAAACACTCAAAATATTTGAAGCTAACTATGCACCAGTTTTTTTCTCTACACATTCTTTATAACTTAAGATTCTTTTTTGCAAATTCCAGTTATGATCAATCCAATGGGCTGTAATAGTTAAATAATCATGTCCATTAACACTACGACCCATGCCTGAAGTTATAGACACTCTACAATCTAATATGCTAAACAAACAACGAAGATACTGACAATGTTTACCTTGATATAAAAAAACATCAGAATTAATAGTATTTCTTGAAACACCTTTAAAAGAAGGAATATAAGTTTGTTGAATATATTCAATAAAACCGGGATGTGAAGGAAAACTATAAGGCAAACCACAAACATAAACCATCTTAGCTAAACTTTCGCGATCTCTATCCTTATTATATTTACGTTGTGTTAGTGGACCACCGGGGTTAGAAGGATCTAATGTTTCTTGAACCATGTTAGAAGCCCCTACCGATTGATTAACATTAATATCAACATCATTAACTTGAATTCCTTTTTTCTATCGGCTAAAGCTTTAGCTGCTTTATATTCAATCAGCATACAAGATAACAAATGTCTATTTAAGCCCCCCGTCCTACCTTGACCTCTACCTTGTTTATGTTTAAAAGGTTGCTTACACTTATTACAAATATCAATAGAGTTTTCCTTATCTAAAGTCATAAATTGCCACACAATAGAAGTTTTAGGGCATTGATACTTCACCTTCTCCCTTGTAGGAGGTACAAGGGGGGGGGGGTCTATAATTTTGCTCCGTTGGATTTGTAGCTTTAGTTGGAACTTCCGTCACCGAACTAGTAGGTGTTTCTTGTAATTCATCTTCTTCCGAATCAACTTCTACTTCTTCACCTGAATTTTCATCAAGATTAGGATTCATATTACCATAACGGCATTTTAAAACTTCATGATCAAGTTGAACATTTGAACCAATATCAAAAGAAGTATCATCAACATAAGTAGGATCATTTGTATTAAATCTAACTCTAGACATTGATTTAGAAGAAGTACCATCACATTTACTTTTATTTTTTCCTTACTACTTTTTTTTAGGAAAATTAAATAGATTACTAATAGTGTTTGCTACTTTGTCTTTTCCTTTACCGGTATTTTTTTTGCTAGAACTCATATTTAATAAAATGTAAAGTGTAATATAAAAATAATAATAACACAAAAATTAATTGCAAAAAATTAAATATAAATATGATGAAACGAATGTACCAAACGTCTGTGTTAATAACAGACGTTATAACTGATTCTTGAAGCTTGTAGTTTGTTGTAAGTTGTAATTTAGAACTCCAATACTTGATAGCAAATATGAGATTTAATATATATATATATATAT
>JAJOOF010020968.1:0-10881 GCA_029582545.1 Solanum lignicaule
ATAGTCGACGAACTTTTTGGTAATCTGGAATTCTGACATAATTTTTGCCAAAATTTTTCGTGAATGTCCGTTAAGACCTTAGTTATGGAGCCTGTTAGACCTCACCGCCAAAACGGCCCAATATAAAGGTCAAATGTGCCCCAGAGCAAGAAACCCCTCCCCACCCAATTTTGCCGATTTTCGTGTGCTATACTCCATTTACTTTTTGGTGATCTGGATTCCGACATAATTTTAGCCAAACTTTTTCATGGACATCTGTTAAGACCTTTGCTATGTAGCCAGTTAGCCCTCATAACCAAAACGTCCCATTTTAAAGGTCAAATGTACCCCGGATCAGGTAAACCCCCATCTTGCCCATTTTCGTGTGCTATAGTCGACGAACTTTTTGGTAATCTGGAATTCTGACATAATTTTTGCCAAAATTTTTCGTGAATGTCCGTTAAGACCTTAGTTATGGAGCCTGTTAGACCTCACCGCCAAAACGGCCCAATATAAAGGTCAAATGTGCCCCAGAGCAAGAAACCCCTCCCCACCCAATTTTGCCGATTTTCGTGTGCTATACTCCATTTACTTTTTGGTGATCTGGATTCCGACATAATTTTAGCCAAACTTTTTCATGGACATCTGTTAAGACCTTTGCTATGTAGCCAGTTAGCCCTCATAACCAAAACGTCCCATTTTAAAGGTCAAATGTACCCCGGATCAGGTAAACCCCCATCTTGCCCATTTTCGTGTGCTATAGTCGACGAACTTTTTGGTAATCTGGAATTCTGACATAATTTTTGCCAAAATTTTTCGTGAATGTCCGTTAAGACCTTAGTTATGGAGCCTGTTAGCCCTCACGGCCAAAACGTCCCAATTTAAAGCTCAAATGTTCCCAAGAGCACGAAACGCGCCAATTTTGCCGATTTTCGTATGCTATATTCCATGGACTTTTTGCTGATCTTGAAATACGACATAATTTTGCTAAATTTTTCTTGGACGACCATTAATACCTTAGCTATGGAGCCTGTTAGCCCTCACGGTCAAAACGTCCCATTTTGAAGGTCAAATGTTCCCCAGAGCAGGTAAACCCCCAATTTTGATGTTTTTCGTGTGCTATAGTTCATGGAATTTTTGGTGATCTGGAAATCCGACATAATTTTTGCCAAAATTTATCGTGGACGTCTGTTAAGAACTTAGCTATGGAGCAAGTTAGCACTAACGGCCAAAACGTCCCATTTTAAAGGTCAAATTTGCCCCAGAGCAGGAAAACCCCCCAATTTTGCCGATTTTCGTGTGCTATAGTCAAAGGACTTTTTGGTGATCTGTAATTTCGACATAATTTTTGACAGAATTTTTCGTGGACATTTGTTAAGACCTTAGCTTTGGATCCAGTAAGCCCTCAAAGCCAAAACGTCCCATTTTGAATGTCAAATGTGCCCCCGAGCAGGAAAACCCCCAATTTTTGCCGATTTTCGTATGCTATAGTCGATGAACTTTTTGGTGATCTAGAATTACAACATAATTTTTGCCAAATTTTTTTGGGAACGTTCGTTAATACTCTAGCTATGGAGACAATTATCCCTCACGGCCATAACGTCCCATTTTGAAGGTCAAATATGACCCAGAGCAGGTAAACCCAACATTTTGACGATTTTCGTGTGCTATAGTCCATTGACTTTTTGGTGATCTGAAATTCCGACATAATTTTTGCCAAAATTTTTCGTCGACGTCCGTTAAGACCTTAGCTATGGAGTCAGTTAGCCCACACGGCCAAAACGTCCCATTTTAAAGGTCAAATGTGCCCCAGAGCAGGAAAACCTCAATTTTGCCAATTTTCGTGTGCTATTGTCTATGGACTTTTTGGTGATCTGGATTTCGACATAATTTTTGCCAAATTTTTTCGTGGACGACCGTTAAGATTTTAGCTAAGGAGCCAGTTAGCCCTCACGGCCAAAATATCCCATTTTGAAGGTCAAATGTTCCCCAGATCAGGTAAACCCCCATCTTGCCGATTTTCGTGTGCTATAGACGACGAACTTTTTGGTGATCTGGAATTCCGACATAATTTTCACCAAAATTTTTCGTGGACGACCGTTAAGAACCTAGCTATGGATCCAGTTAGCCCTCATGGCCAAAACGTCCCATTTTGAAAGTCAAATCTGACCCGGATCAGGTAAACCCCCATTTTGCCGATTATTGTGTCCACGGACTTTTTGGTGATCTAGAATAACGATCTCATTTTTGCAAAAACTTTTCGTGGACATCCGTTAAGACCTTAGCTATGTAGCCAGTTAGCCCTTATGGCGAAAACGTCTCTTTTTGAAGGTCAAACGTGCCTCATAGAAGGTAAACCCCACATTTTGCCAATTTTTGTGTGCTATAGTCCACGAACTTTTTGGTGACCTGGAATTCTGACATAATTTTTGCCAAAATTTTTCGTTGACGTCCGTTAAGACCTTAGCTATGGATCCAGTTAGCCCTCACGGCCGAAACATCCCATTTTGAAGAACAAATGTGTCCCGTATAAGGTAAACCCCCCATTTTGCCAATTTTCGTGTGCTATAGTCCATGGACATTTTGGTGATCTGGAATTCCGACATAATTGTTGCCAAAAATTTTCCTGGACGTCCGTTAAGACCTTATTTATGGAGCCAGTTAGCCCTCACGGCCAAAACGACCCATTTTAAAAGTCAAATGTGCCCCAGAGCAGGAAAACCCCGAATTTTGCCGATTTTCGTGTGCTATAGTCCTTGGATTTTTGGTGATCTGGAATTCCGACATAATTTCGCCAAAATTTTTCGTTGACGTCCGTTAAGACCTTTGCTATTGAGCAAGTTAGCCCTCACGGCCAAAATGTCCCATTATAAAGGTCAAATGTTCCCCAGAGCAAGAAAACCCCCAATTTTGCCAATTTTCGTATGCTATAGTCCTTGGACTTTTTGGTGATCTGGAATTCCGACATAATTTTCGCAAAAATTTTTCGTGGACAACCGTTAAGACCCTAGGTATGGATCCAGTTAGCCCTCACGGCCAAAACATCCCATTTTGAAGGTTAAATGTTCGCCGGATCAGGTAAACCCCCCATTTTGCAGATTTTCGTGTGCTACAGTCGACCAACTTTTTGGTGATCTGGAATTCTAAAATAATTTTTGTCAAAAATTTTCGTGGACGTCCGCTAAGACCTTAACTATGAAGCCAGCTAGCCCTCACGGCCAAAACGTTTTATTATAAAGGTAAATTGTGCCCCAGAGCAGGAAAACCTCCAATTTTGCCGATTTTCGTATGCTATAGTCGATGGACTTTTTGATGATCTGGAATTACGACATAATTTTTGCCAAAATTTTTCGTGGACGACCGTTAACCTCAGCTATGGAGACAATTAGACCTCACGGCTGAATTATTCCATTTTGAAGGTCAAATGCGTCCCGGAGCAGGTAAACCCCCCATTTTTCCAATTTTCGTGCGCTATAGTCCATGGACTTTTTGGTGATCGAGAATTCCAATTTCATTTTTTCAAAATTTTTTATGGTCGTTCGTTAAGACCTTAGCTCTGGAGTCAGTTGGTCATACACGGCTAAAACTTCTCATTCTCAAGGTCAAACGGGCCCCGGATCAGGTAAACCCCCATTTTACCGATTTTCGTGTGCTATTTTCCATGGACTTTTTGGTGATCTAGAATTATTACATAATTTTTGCCAAATTTTTTTGGGAACGTTCGTTAATACCTTAGCTGTGGAGCCAGTTATCCCTCACGGCCATAACGTTCCATTTTGAAGGTCGAATATGACCCAGAGCAGGTAAAACCAACATTTTGCCGATTTTCGTGTGCTATAGTCCATTGACTTTTTGGTGATCTGAAATACCGACATAATTTTTTCCAAAATTTTTTGTCGACGTTCGTTAAGACCTTAGCTATGGAGTCAGTTAGCCCACATAGCCAAAACGTCCCATTTTAAAGGTCAAATGTGCCCCAGAGCAGGAAAACCCCAATTTTGCCAATTTTCGTGTGCTATAGTCTATGGACTTTTTGGTGATCTGGATTTCGACATAATTTTTGCCAAATTTTTTCGTGGACGACCGTTAAAATTTTAGCTATGGATCCAGTTAGCCCTCACGGCCAAAATATCCCATTTTGAAGGTCAAATGTTCCCCTGATCAGGTAAACCCCCATCTTGCCGATTTTCGTGTGCTATAGTTGACGAACTTTTTGGTAATCTGGAATTCTGACATAATTTTTGCCAAAATTTTTCGTGAATGTCCGTTAAGACCTTAGTTATGGAGCTGGATAGACCTCACGACCAGAACGGCCCAATATAAAGGTAAAATGTGCCCCAGAGCAAGAAACCCCCAATTTTGCCGATTTTCGTGTGCTATATACTCCATGGACTTTTTGGTGATCTGGATTCCGACATAATTTTTGACAAACTTTTTCGTGGATATCTTTTAAGACCTTAGCTATGTAGCCAGTTAGCCCTCATAACCAAAACGTACCATTTTAAAGATCAAATGTGCCCCAAAGCAGGAAAACCCCCAATTTTGCCTATTTTCGTGTGCTATAGTCCATGGACTTTTTGGTGATCTGCATTCCGGCATAATTTTTGTCAAAATTTTTCGTGGACGTCCGTTAAGACCCAAGCTATGGATCCAGTTAGCCCTCACGGCCAAAACGTCCCAATTTAAAGGTCAAATGTTCCCCAGAGCACGAAACCCGCCAATTTTGCCGATTTTCGTATGCTATATTCCATGGACTTTTTGCTGATCTTGAAATACGACATAATTTTTTCTAAATTTTTTTTTGGACGACCATTAAGACCTTAGCTATGGAGCCTATTAGACCTCACGGCCAAAACGTCCCAATTTGAAGGTCAAATGTGCCCCAAAGTAGGAAATTCCCTAATTTTGCCAATTTTCGTGTGCTATAGTCCATGGACTTTTTGGTGATCTGGAATTCCGACATAATTTTGCCAAAATTTTTCATGGACTACCGTTAAGATTTTAGCTATGGAACCATTTAGCCCTCACGGCCAAAACGTCTCATTTCAATGGTCAAATGTGCCTCAGAGCAGGAAACCTTCCAATTTTGCCAATTTTCGTGTGCTAGAGTCCATGGACTTTTTGCTGATCTGGAATTACGACATAATTTTTGCTAAAATTTTTCATGGACGACAATTAAGACCTTAGCTATGGAGCCTGTTAGCCCTCACGGCAAAAACATCCCATTTTGAAGGTCAAATGTCCTCCGGATCAGGTAAACCCCCCATTTTGCCGATTATCGTGTGCTATAGTCCATGGATTTTTTGGTGATCTAGAATTTTGACCTAATTTTTGCAAAAAGTTTTCGTGGACTTCCGTTAAGACCTTAGCTATGTAGCCAATTAGCCCTCATGGCCAAAACGTCTCTTTTTGAAGGTCAAATGTGCTCCAGAGCAGGTAAATCCATATTTTGCCGATTTTCGTGTGCTATATTCCATGGACTTTTTGGTGATCTGGAATTCCGATATAATTTTTGCCAAAATTTTTCGTAGACGTCCGTTAAAACCTTAGCTATGGAGCCAATTATCCCTCACGGCCAAAGCGTCCCATTTTGAAGGTCAAATGTGCCCCAAAGCAGGAAAAACCACAGTTTTGTCAATTTTTGTGTGTTATAGTCCATGGACTTTTTGGTGATATGGAATTTCGACATAACTTTTGCCAAAATATTTCGTCGACGTCCGTTAAGACCTTGTCTATGGAGACAGTTATCCCTTACGGACAAAACATTCTATTTTAAAGGTCAAATTTGCCCAGAGCAGGAAAGTCCTTAATTTTGCCGATTTTCGTATGCTAAAAGTCCATGGACTTTTTGGTGATCTGGAATTCCGACATAATTTTTGCCAAAGTTTTTCGTGGACGACTGTTAAGACCTTAGCTATTGAGCCATTTAGCCCTCATGGCAAAAACGTCCCGTTTTAATGGTCAAATGTGCCCAAGACAGGAAATTCCCTAATTTTCCAATTTTCGTGTGCTATAGTCCATGGAATTTTTGGTGATCTGGAATTTCGACATAATTTTTGCCAAAATTTTTCGTGGACGACCGTTAAGATTTTAGCTATGGAACCAGTTAGCCCTCACGGCCAAAATATCCCATTTTGAAGGTCAAATGTTCCCCCGATAAGGTAAACCCCCCATTTTGCCGATTTTCGTGTGCTATAGTTGACGAACTTTTTGGTGATCTGGAATTCTGACATAATTTTTGCCAAATTTTTTGTGGATGTCCGTTAAGACCTTAGTTATGGAGCCAGTTAGCCCTCACGGCCAAAACGGACCATTATAAAGGTCAAATGTGCCCCAGAGCAAGAAAACCCCCAATTTTGCCAATTTTCGTGTGCTATAGTCCTTGGACTTTTTGGTGATTTGAAATTCCGACATAATTTTCGCCAAAATTTTTCGTGGACGACCGTTAAGACCCTAGCTATGGATCCAGTTAGCCCTCACGGCCAAAACATCCCATCTTGAAGGTTAAATGTGTGCCGGATCAGGTAAATCCCTCCATTTTGCCGATTTTCGTGTGCTACAGTCGACCAACTTTTTGGTGATCTAGAATCCTAAAATAATTTTTGCCAAAAATTTTCGTGAACGTCCGTTAAGACCTTAACTATGGAGCCAGGTAGCCCTCACGGCCAAAACGTTTTATTATAAAGGTAAATTGTGCCCCAGAGCAGGAAAACCTCCCATTTTACCGATTTTCGTGTGCTATAGTCGATGGACTTTTTGATGATCTGGAATTCCGACATAATTTTCCCCAAAATTTTTCGTGGACGACCGTT
The DNA here is from genome assembly GCA_029582545.1 of Solanum lignicaule. NCBI lineage: Eukaryota > Viridiplantae > Streptophyta > Magnoliopsida > Solanales > Solanaceae > Solanum > Solanum lignicaule. The sequence continues at coordinate 6,792 of JAJOOF010020968.1, forward strand.
AAGACCTTAGCTATGGAGCCAGTTATCCCTCACGGCCGAAACATCTCATTTTGAAGGTCAAATGTGTCCCGGATAAGGTAAACCCCCCATTTTACCAATTTTCGTGTGCTATAGTCCATGGACTTTTTGGTGATCTAGAATTTCGACATAATTTTTGCCAAAATTTTTCCTGGACGTCCGTTAAAACCTTAGTTATTGAGCCAGTTAGCCCTCACGGCCAGAACTACCCATTTTAAAAGTCAAATGTGCCCCAGAGCAGGAAGACCCCGAATTTTGCCAATTTTCGTGTGCAATAGTCCATGGACTTTTTGGTGATCTGAAATTTCGACATAAATTTTGCCAAAATTTTTCGTGGTTGTCTGCTAAGACTTTATCTATGGAGACAGTTAGCCCTCACGGCTTAGACATCCCATTTAAAGGTCAAATGTGCCACATAGCAGGAAAACCCCCAATTTTGCTGGTTTTCGTGTGCTATAGTCTACAGACTTTTTGGTGATCTGGATTCCGACATAATTTTTGCCAAAATTATTTGTGGACGTCAGGTAAGACCTTAGCTATGTAGCCAGTTAACCCTCACGGCTAAAACATCCCATTTTAAAAGTCAAATGTGCCCCAGAGCAGGAAAAAACCCCAATTTTGTTGATTTTCGTGTTCTATACTCCAGGGACTTTTTGCTGATCTGGATTTCGACATAATTTTTGCCAAAATTTTTCGTGGACACATGTTAAGACCTTAGCTATGGAGCCAGTTAGCCCTCAAAACCAAAACGTCCCATTTTACAGGTCAAATTTGCCCAGAGTAGGAAAATCCCCAATTTTTTCGATTTTCGTGTGCTATAGTCCATGGACTTTTTGGTGATCTGGAATTCCGCCATAATTTTTGCCAAAATTTTTGGTGGACGACCATTAACACCTTATCTATGGAGCTAGTTAGACCTCACGGCCAAAACATCCTATTTTGAAGGTCAAATCTTCCCCGAATTAGGTAAACCCCCCATTTTGCCGATTATCGTGTGCTATAGTCCATGGACTTTTTGGTGATCTAGAATTCTGAACTCATTTTTGCAAAAAGTTTTCGTGGACGTCCGTTAAGACTTTAGATATGGAGCCAATTAGCCCTCACGGCCAAAACATCCCATTTTGAAGGTCAAATGTTCCCCAGAGCAGGTAAACCTCCCATTTTGCCGATTTTCGTGTGCTATAGTCGATGGACTTTTAGGTAATCTGGAATTCCGACATAACTTTTGCCAAAATTATTCGTGGACGTCCGTTAATATCTTACCTGTGGAGCCTGTTAGCCCTCACGGCCAAAACGTCCAATTTTAAAGGTCAAATGTGCCCCAAAGCAGGAAAACCCCAATTTTGCCGATTTTCGTGTGCTATAGTCCATGGACTTTTTGGTGATATAAAATTTCGATATAATTTTTCCAAAAATTTTTGTGGACGTTCCTTAAGACCTTAGTTATAGAGCCAGTTAGCCCTCACGGCCAAAACATCCCATTATAAAGGTCAAATGTGCCCAGAGCAGGAAAACCCCCAATTTTGCAGATTTTCGTGTGCTATAGTCCATTGACTTTTTGGTGATCTGGAATTCCGACATAATTTTCGCCAAAATATTTCGTAGACGACCGTTAAGACCTTAGTTATGGAGAAAGTTAGTCCTCACGGCCAAAGCAGCCCATTTTGAAGGTCAAATGTGCTACGGATCAAGTAAACCCCCTATTTTACCGATTTTCGTGTGTTATAGGCCATGGACTTTTTGGTGATCTGGATTCCGACATAATTTTTGCCATAATTTTTCGTAGACACATGTTAAGACCTTAGCTATGGAGCCAGTTAGCCCTCAAAACCAAAACGTCCCATTTTAAAGGTCAAATGTGCCCTAGAGCAGGAAAACCCCCAATTTTGCCGATTTTCGTGTGCTATAGACCATGGACTTTTTGGTGATCTGGAATTCCGATATAATTTTTGCCAAAATTTGTTGTGGACGATCGTTAAGACCTTAGTTATGGAGCCAGTTTGGCCTCACGGCCGAAACATCCCATTTTGAAGGTCAAATGTGTCCTGGATCAGGTAAGCCCCCCATTTTGCCAATTTTCGTGCGCTATAGTCTATGGACATTAGGTGATCTGGAATTCTGACATAATATTTCTCAAAAATTTTCGTGGACGTCTCTTAAGACCTTAGCTATGGAACCAGTTAGCCCTCACGGCCAAAACGTCCCAATTTAAAGGTAAAATGTTCCCCAGATATGGAAAACCCCCAATTTTGCAGATTTTCTTGTACTATAGTCCATGGACTCTTTGGTGATCTGTATTCCGACATAATTTTTGTCAAAATTTTTCGTAGACGTCCGTAAAGACCTTAGCTATGAAGCCAGTTAGCCCTGACGGCCAAAACGTCCCATTTGAAAGGTCAAATTTGCTCCAGAGCAGGAAAACCCCAATTTTTCCTATTTTCGTTTGCTATAGTCCATGAACTTTTTGGTGATCTGGATTTCGATATAATATTCGCCAAAATTTTTCGTGGACGACCGTTAAAACCCAAGTTATGGAGCCAGTTAGACCTCACGGCTGAAACATCCCATTTTGAAGGTCAAATGAGTCCTGGAGCAGGTAAACCCCCCATTTTGCCAATTTTCGTGTGCTATAGTCTATGAACTTTTTGGTGATCTGGAATTCCAACTTCATTTTTTCAAAATTTTTTATAGTCGTCCGTTCAGACCTTAGCTCTGGAGCCAGTTGGCCATCACGGCTAAAACTTCTCATTCTCAAGGTCAAACGGGCCCCGGATCAGGTAAACCCCCAATTTGCCGATTTTCGTGTGCTATTTTCAATGGACTTTTTGGTGATCTAGAATTTCTAGCTCATTATTGCCAAAAATTTTCGTGGACGTCCGTTAAGAGCTTAGCTATGGAGCCAGTTGACCATCACGGTCAAAACATCATATTTTCATGGTTAAACGAAACACGGAGCCAGTAAACCCCCCATTTTGCCGATTTTCGTGTGCTATAGTCCATGGACTTTTTGGTGATGTAGAATTCCGACCTCATTTTTGCCAAAATTATTAATGGACTTCCTTTAAGCCCTAAGCTATGGAGCTAGTTGACCACACGGCCAAAACGTCCCAGTTTGAAGGACAAACGAAACCCGGAGCAGGTAAACCCCCCTTTGTGCCGATTTTGGTGTGCTATAGTCCATGGACTTTTTGATGATATAGAATTCCGACCTCATTTTTGCCAAAATTTTTATGGATGTCTGTTAAGACCTTAGCTATGGATCCGATTGACCCTCACTACCAAAAAGTCCCATTTTCAAGGTCAAACGAACCACGGAGCAGGTAAACTTCCCATTTTACTGATTTTCGTGTGCTATAGTCCATGGACTTTTTGGTGATCTGGAATTCCGACCTCATTTAAGCCAAAATTATTAATGGACTTCCTTTAAGACCTAAGCTATGGAGCTAGTTGACCCTCACGGCCAAAACGTCCCAGTTTGAAGGACAAACGAAACCCGGAGCAGGTAAACCCCCCATTGAGCCGATTTTGGTGTGCTATAGTCCATGGACTTTTTGGTGATGTAGAATTCTGACCTCATTTTTGCCAAAAGTTTTCGTAGACGTTAGTTATACCTTAGCAATGGAGCCAGTTAGCCCTCACGGCCAAAACGTCCCATTTTCAAGGTCAAATGTTCCCCAGAGCAGGTAAACCCCCAATTTTGTTGTTTTTCGTGTGCTATATTTTATGGACTTTTTGGTGATCTGGAAATCCAACATAATTTTTGCCAAAATTTATCGTGGATGTCTGTTAAGAACTTAGCTATGGAGCCAGTTAGCACTCACGGCCAAAACGTCCCATTTTAAAGGACAAATTTGCCCAAGAGCAGGAAAACCCCCCAATTTTGCCGATTTTCGTGTCCTATAGTCAAAGGACTTTTTGGTGATCTGGAATTTCGACATAATTTTTGCCAAAATTTTTCGTGGACGTCTGTTAAGACCTTAGCTTTGGATCCAGTAAGCCCTCAAAGCCAAAACGTCCCATTTTGAAGGTCAAATGTGCCCCCGAGCAGGAAAACCCCCAATTTTTGCCGATT
>JAJOOF010020969.1:0-10075 GCA_029582545.1 Solanum lignicaule
TTGAATTGATTTTCTTTTTGCATTAGTATTAATTTGATTTTGATTTAAGTTTTATTATAATTATCAACATTTATGAACTATAATATTTATTGGACCATTCCGAATTCTAAGTTTTAAACTTGAAAGAATATATTAAAAGATAAAAACTATGAAATAGTATAAGAAATATTTTAAAATTATATCAAAGTAAATATTTTTATGTATAAAATAAAATTTTAAGATTACATATATAATGTCGGGTTGGTTTTTTTAGTTAAAACCAAACCAACCCAAATATAGTCGGGTATTTTTTTTTCCAATACCAAACCAAGTCAAACCAAATCACTAGTCGAATTTTTTTTTTCTATTTGACTCAATTTACGATTTGGTTCGATTTTCGATTCGATTTTGTACACCCCTACCTCACATAATACTTTTCTAGATTCACAGTGTATATTCTTTTCATTTATTTTGATTGTTTTTCCTGACCAAGGCTCTTGTTATTAACATCGATATACCTCTTGAAAGGATAACATAGCTGGTCTAATGAAAATATACACATGATAAACATAATTTATTATTATTTCCATCATAACAATATATAAATATAATAAAAAAATATTTATGGATAATCTTGAAAGGTTATTCTTCAATTTTAAGGGAGAAAGATAAATATTTGGGATGAACACAGAACACATATTTGGCAGCAGATTGATACAGTAACATAACAAAAGCCAAGTATTTAAAAAAAAAAAAATGAAAGTAAGGGAAGAAGAAATGAGGAGAGGATTACATCGTACTCTCATCAATAAGATGGGGATTTTGATAGTCAACTAACTGAGCTACTAACACTTTCCAAAAAGTCAAGTATTGGCTTATCTTATTCTTTTTTTTATTATTTTGTCTTTTCTTATTTAATTTTTTCTAAAATTTCATTGTTCTTTTGAGTAAAATCTTCGATTAAGTTACAATTGAATAATCATACATGAATATTAAAATTACTATTTTGCGTAAATTATACACATGGATATGTCTGTATATATAGCTTGTCCAAAGAATATTATTTATAAAAAAAAAATTAGTTTAATGTTTATTTATTATTTGTAACTATGGTTTCTCTTGATGCTCCATTTATTTTCAATATAGGTGATGTTATTGTTACTTACCTACATAAATATCATGAGATTAGGTATTAGTGGTAAATATAAAATAACTAGCCACAGGCAGTGGCGGATCAAGGATTTTCGTTTAGGGGGTTCGAAAAATAAAAATATAAACGTGTAAATAAGTCTTTAGAAATGGGAGCCTTGAATTCTTTTGGGTTTAAAACCACACTTATAGCACTTTTTTTTATAAAAAAAAAAAAAACTAAAAAAAATGTGAAAACAGAACTGAAACTAATAAAAAATTGAAACTAAAATAGGAAAAAATGAAAACACTATCAAGGGATTTGAACTAGTGACGTGAAGCTTAATTTCAAGGGGACTTGGCACTACACAATCAATTTCTCCTTGTTATTGATAGTGTTCAAAAAAAAAATAAAAAAAAATATATATATATATATCTACAGAAATACAAAAAAAATACCTTATATATACCATATAATTTTCTGTCGAGGGGGTTCGGGTGAACCCCCTGGAACCCACGTGAGTCCGCCCCTGGCCACAAGAAACCGTACTAGCACGGGCCCAATATATGATATTATTTTGTCTCAATTTATTTTATACATATAGAATTCGAGAAGTTGTCTAAAATTGTATATGATTTTAAATATCCTAAGTTGTGATGTATTGTAATTTATAGTATTTTTTATGTTATTTTCAAATAATATATATTATTCACTTTGTCCCAAATTATATGGCACAAATAAATTTTCAAAATATTAACCATTTTTTGTAAATATATTTTTAATATTTTAAATTATTAATATATTTACGTAATTTTCAAATGCATAACAAATTTAAAAAGACAAAAAAGGGGATTAATACAAATAGAAAACAACAAAATAGTTATCGTAACAAAATATATGGACCAATCAAAATAGTCTATTTATATTATTTGTATGAAAATGTCTTGGAGTCCATACCACGATAACGTTCTTTAACAACTACTCTAACGAGTCGTTTGGTAGAGTGTATTAGGAAAAACAATGCATGTATTAATTTTGTGCATTATTAATATCTTGTTTGGTACTTTTTTTTAATATGTATACACTCTATTGTGTGTTAAGGGTGTATAGTGCTAATACCATGAATTTCTAGGTATTAGCAATGCAATAGTTTTTTTGGAAAAATTACTTGGATGAGTGCCTTTTAATAAATAATTACTGATTTTAGCGATACTTTTTATTTATTACCATTTATAGCAATACATATCAATACTATGTTAAATCTGCAATATGTATTAAAAGTGAATTAAGTATGCAATAAATATGTATTATAAATGTTTTTAAAAATATATTATGCTTGTTTGGTAAGAAGTTGACACATTGTATTATAAGTGTATTAAAATGTGTGATAAATGTATTATCCATCAATAAAACTTGTATTATATGTGAATAATAAATCGTTCTTTGTAATATGTATTAAAACTGTATTATAAATTTATTAAAAGTGATCAAATGAAAAAAAGTATTATTGCTGTAAATGGTGAATATTTTTTATTTATAGTATATTTATGTAAGTTTCCCAAGTTTTAATGCATGCATTAGCATGATTAAAGACCCAATTGCCCCTCAAAACCTCTTTTTACATCTTTTCCACCATAATAGTGGAGGGTATCTTTGTAAATAATTTTTTATGCAATGCATGCTATTTTTATTGCATCAAACCAAACAATGCATAAAAATAATTTATATTTAATTAATGCGAGCATAACTAATAAATATATTGCTAATACAAACATTACTAATACACTCTATTTGGCATTATTCTTATACATTCTACCAAACGGAAATAAAAAATGTTGCGGAGAGTCAATTTACCCGAGTAGGTCAAAAATAAGTTCAATTTTACAAAATATTTGAGGAAAAGTACTCCTAGAAGATTTAAAAAGAAAATTACAGAGGCAAAATAAATATATTTAAAAGTCAGGTTGCAGTTAAAGAAAAAGAAATTTAATAATGCCAGAGCCGACATTTTTGTGCATTCAAATAAAATGCACATAAACCATACAATTTTCTAAGCAAAAAGTATAAAATATTAAACTAGAAAAGTATATTAAATGACCATGATTGCAGTCAGATAGACATGTTGACCTCCTGCCTGGTTATTGTATACTAGACACATGTGTCCGTGCTAGCACGGATCCAATGCCATAAATATTTAGTATATGAATATTACTATGAACTATTAGAGTGTATAATTTGATATTGATATTGGTTGAGTGACTCGATTGATGAGTGTGTATTATAATGTTTAAGTGTAATTATAGTAACATGTACATGGAGGAAATCATAAATACACTCTTTATTTTTTTTAAAGATAGAACCTTATAAACTTTTTACATAAGTGCAATAAGATAGTTATGTACATTTTTTTACATGATAAGAACGTGTTAGGCATAGTGTTGAAGGTTAGCTAAGGTGTATTGTTGATTGTTCTATTAAAATCTGTTACACAAGGCACAAAAGATGATGTATTAGCATTCAAAGAATGAAATATTCAACAAAGTAGTTAAAAGCATAATAAAAATACAGAGCAGGGTAACTGAAAAATACGTCATAGCAATTTAGAAAGCGAATAAAAATAATAAAATAGTAACATTGATTCTTACTATTCATTACAAATTAACAAAGCATCACAAAAAATAAATAAAGAATACAATATTGCTATGCAGTTTGGTTCAAAGAAAGGGGAAATAAATGTCAATTCTCTATTTTCCTTGTCAAGCTTATTTCTTGTGATTAGAAAATTAAAGCTGCATGTTTTTTGGGCTTATCAAATCTATAATTTTTGTACATTTGTTCATCTTTTCACCTTAAATTTGCAGATTTAAAAAAGACCCAAAAATAAGAAATTTTCTATGTACTTTAGTTAGAGGGCAAAATAATCGAATTGGAATCTTTTCCATTAGAAATTCTCAAACATGGAGTGATCAAACCCCAAAGTAAAACTAAAAAAGATAGAACTCTATGGTTAAAAAATAGAAGTTACAATATCAAAACTGTAACTTTTCTACATTTGTTTATCTTTTGACCTCAAATTTGAGGAACCAACAAAGACCTAAAAGTAAGAAAATTCTCAATCTACTCTAATTAGAGATAGAAGAATCAAATTGAAGCTTCTTCCATAGGAATTCTCGAAGATCTAGACGAGTCCCAAAGCAAAATTCAAAAAATAGAACCTAATAACATAAGATCTGGCATAATCTTTTGGCAAAAAAACATACATGGCTTGATAGAACAATACTACCGCAGAAAGATGAAATTTTTTCTTTATTTCATTATTGCTATTATTCCATGTTTAAATCCAAATACATTCTATAGGTATTTCTATCTGAAGAAGAGTAATAGCCCTCCACAAGAGTATCCACTTGGAAACCGAGTTTCTTGTATAACTGCAGTCCTTGTAGTGTAGGATCTACATGAAGTGATATCTGATGAACGTTTCTTGTTCTGCATTTCTAAACTGCTACCTTCAGTAATTTTTCTCCATGGCCTTGTCCCCTGTAATTCTCTTTCACTGCTAATTTAGTGATGCAAGCACAGAGTGAAGAAGGCCAAGAATACATAATATAACCAGCAATATCTTGAGTGTACAGTGACCCATAATTCTTCATCAAAAGATTCATGTTTGGGGAAAATCTTCTTCTCTATTCTCACTATCTCATCCTACCTTAACCCAATTTGCTGAATTTCTCTGCAATTCAACTATCTCTGCCATTTTTTTTAGCTTCAGACACACAAAAGAGAAAACAGAGAGAATAGATAGAAATCTGAATGCTACGTGTAAGCTTTACAATTGGAATAGGACACGTAACATAAAGATAAAACAATGAAACATATTAGGTTAATGGCAAATGACTAAAATACCCTTATTTTCAAATTATATGACAAATAGTAGACATGTTGAAACTGTCTCTTCTAATATAGAAAAAAAGATAATTATTGTTATTGCTTTAATTCTCTCAAAAAAAATAATCAAAACTACAATATTATTTTTAAAGAAATATATAATAAAATCTTGCCCTTTATTTTTATTTACGAACCTATGTTCATTAATTTCAAAAGTGAAATAATCCACTAAATAAAGGAGAAATGATCAAAAATACCCATTAACTTTCATTTATTAACCTTGTCCTTACCATAAAATCTATCCTCGTCATTTACAAACTTATCAATCGTATCCCTCAATTTGATTGAAAACCCCAAATAGACACTAAATCAATTAACTTTTTATCAAATTAAATCCTCAAATCCATCTCTCTATTCTTCATCTCTTTCCTCCATTGAAGGATCTTTTCCTACATATTTTTCAAAAACAAAACAAATACTCTAGCATTTACAATTAATAATTGAGACTGACGAGGTCGATTGAGAGTTTTGATTTTTCAGAACCAGTAGCATCCATTATAACAATGATTTTTTCCATTGTTGGTGTTATGGTTACTGTTGTTGTGGCCATGTTGCAGCATATCCATTTGTGATTTTGAAGGAATTTGAAGGAGCCTCCTTTGCACGGCCTTCTTCATAGAAGCCGTCGGATTTATCCAGAAGTTCGAATTCTATGATAGAGAACGCTGTAATAATAGTTGGGCCATGAGAGACTCTTTTAAGTATTGCAAAAGAAAGGACCCGCTGATAGAGTTGAGAGGGGAGGCGATACTAGTTATCAGGTCAGAGAGAGGCTTGACCCGTAAGTCGGCCCCCTTAAAAAGGATATGGTTCAACACCGGTCCACAGGCTCTCGATCTTTATCTACAAGGTGCTTTTCACTCTCCTTTCCCCCCTTTCTTCTGCTTTTACTATGCTTGTCGGAGCATTGGAGAAGATGAGAATGATAAGTTGGTGATATGAATAATCTTCATAAGTAAAAAAGAAGAAGAAGAAATATGAAAATGGTGATGCGTATGAAGCTAAGGTAACCCAAAAAAAAGTTGGATTCTTCTACTGGTACTACTACTACTACTATTACTGTAACTATTTATTATGTAAATTGTAAACTATCACCGGCTTTCCGTTGACATGCTTCATGCTCAATCAGCACCAACCTGCCATAAGTTCATAAATTTCTTGGTGACAGACCTTGCAATCGTATCCAGATTGTTTTTTTGTGAAATTAAAATTGAGAATTAATTGCAGATGAAAATTGAATCTATGAAAGTTTGGATCTTAGTGGTGGCATGGAGGTGTGTGCGCGCGGGTGCAGGGAGGGGTATGAAGTAGAATTGTGATTGATACAAAAGAGTGTTTCTTCCGTGATTTTTCGGAAATGTGCTTAATTGTCATGAGAGCAGTGGTTGACTTCCCATTCAAGTTTCAAAAGTTTTAAAGCATTAAAATTCTCATAAAAATTAAATGAATGATTAAGAAATCAAACTGTCAGTCCCAACAAGTTATATATGATTTAGGATTGCTATAGAAAAATTTTAAATACCGAAAATAACGCAATAAAAAGAAAATGACCTAGAGGATTATTATTACAATATGGGCCATGCTTAATTGTGAGGATATAAAAATTAAAATTTGATTTAAAAAATTTAATTTGCATCACATTATTTTGATGTAGAATTTAATTTTGTGGTGTGTGTGTTTAACATTAATGATGTGTTATAGTAGGCCATCTACCTTAGTTATTAAAGACTAGTCATACCTATAATTATATTTTAGTTATTTGATAGTCCAATAGAAGAGGATCAAATTTGTTTGTATATGAAATTAGGGCTGTCAAAAATTTGAAGGGCTATGACATCCTAGCCCTTTATTTGAAGAGGCCTTCAAATAGTCATTTCAATTCAATCCTAGAACGGTTGCGAGTAGGGGCGAGTTAGTTTTTCATTTTTTCTTTTATAGATTTTTTTTCCAATCTAAATTCAAATCTATAAGTATGCCGATTTGTTAATATTTCTAACATATAAATTATATAAAAGTACATACTTCTACAATAACTTATAACATATTCAATTTCGATTATCATCAAGCACATTTGAATAAGTTATCTCAATTAACATATTTATTTTTATCTTCATACATATAATTATTTAATTAGCTAAACTTCATCATATAACTTCATTTCAAAAGTTAATGATATTTAAATTCACCTAAAAAATATTATCACTTTGAAATTGGATATAGTCGTACAATCAATTTTGAGTAACAACAAGTGTTCGGTTTTTTTATTTTTATGATGGATGCAAAATTTATTTTTGACAATATTAATTTTAGGACGAAAAATTTAGCGTTAAATGAGTAAACATTATATACGATACCCAATGTGGTGAAAGAAGAAGGCATATCAAATGAGTTTGTTTTTATTTTGGGTTTCTTATTACATCGTTTTTTCATTTTGATTTCCTTTTTGGGCCCATTTGACTCTTTTGTACAGATTGTTGATTCTCAATAAAAGGGAGACCTGAGCTCCATAAATTTGATTAAAAATAAATAAATTATATACGATACTAAGACTTAACTGGTCATCTCTATTTTTAATTTTTACACCTTTTTCCATAATTTCACTATTTTAGTTGGAAGCTAAAATAATATTTAGGCCAAGTTTTTGGTGAAATTACACCATGTGTTTGGCTTCAAGTTTTCCCTAGGTAGTCTAGATTGCATGCACTGGAAATGGAAAAATTGTCCAACGGCATGGGCTGGGGAATACGCAGGTCGTAGTGGATCACCAACAATTATTCTTGAAGCTGTTGCTGATTATGACCTTTGGATATGGCATGCTTATTTTGGTTTGCCTGGCACCAATAACGATATTAATATGCATTCAGAGTTTTGCAATTATTGCAGGACAGTCACGTTTTTTGAGAAAGGAACCGTCACGTTTTTGGAGAAAGAAGTGCTACATGATATAATGACTACATGTATTATACTGCACAACATGATAATTGAGGATGAACGTGATCTCAATGCAACAATTCAAGATGTTGTAGAGGCTCCAACTCCTACTATAGAAATGGTGGTAGATGAAAATCTCATGTTTGAACAATTTTTAGTTAGACATAAAAAATTAAGGACAAAAATGCTCATTTTGAACTCCATAATGCATTAATAGAGCATTTATGGAAGCAGCATAATAATTTTAAAAATTGAGTGTTTATGTAATTGTATGTCACTTTTATTTGAATTTGTCCCCTAATTTATGTATTATATTATATTTTCTTGCAATTTATGTTATTTAAAAATTTAGAATAAAATATAATTTCATATCACATTAAAAATTATATAAAGTAATTATTTGGGGAAAAAGAAATAAAGAATTTATATTATGAAATAAGAAAATAAGAATGAAATAGAAATAATAATATAATATTGAGGAGAGAGAAAAATATTCTTTTTTAGAGAGTAAAATAGAGAATTGGGTTGAAGTTGATTATCTGAAAAAATAGAGAACTCTATATTTGAAGAGTAAAATAGAGGATTGGGTTGGAGATGCCCTCAATTTTGTCACTCAAACAAATTGTTCTTGTTTCTCGATTTGGTCACTCAATTATTTTGTCACTCAAATTAAAAAATTATGGGTATTATTATAAAATATAAAAAATTAGGTTAATTTTTGATTTTTTAAAAAAAATTCCAAACTAGAACTTGGCCCAAAAAAACTTATTTTTTCTAGTATTTGGTAATTTGGAATTCTTGGTAAATATATTTTCCAAGTTATATAGCCAAACATCACTTCCCAACTTTTTCTCAAGTATTCTTAGGCCCAAACGGATCCTAAGAGTATAGTACAAATTACCAAATGAATTAGCAGAACACAACATACAAAAAAGTATACTTACCGAAAGACATATAAGATATGAAAAGACCTTACAGAAATAACCATTATCTTCCAACATATTAGACAAAGACAAAAATTAAATAAGGTGTATAATCTTTTGTGGTTGAAGAAAATACTTATTAAAATCTCTTTTTATTTTAATGCGAAAACAATAAAAAGAGGGTAATTCAATTTTTATCTAGATGTTTTTGTCGTAAGAACCATAAAGCAGAAAACATTTCTCATGTTTTTCCATATTCTCTAACAATTCAAATAGTATGAAAATATTTTTGTGGGGCGGTAAAAATTAACATTGAGATTTTCTTTTAAAAATTTCGACTCATTAATTAATAGTGGAAAATCAATGTAAAATAACATGTTAAATATATTTTTCATACGGTCCCATTTATCGTAGTATGAAAATTGTCAAACATGAGAAATACTTTAAAGTATGAAGGAACAATCTCAATAAATAAATTGATCAAAGAGAAAAAAGAAATTCAACAAAAGAAAGGAGACATACAAATTTATTATCTCAAAATACAAGCATCATAAAAAATAAATCAACTATCAAAAATTAGATTGCTGATGATTGTTTTTTCAAGAGCTCTTTGCTTTAGTTAACTTTATCTTTTTACACTTAGAAATAGAATTAAATTTTGTTAGTTTTGTTTATTTTTCGTTGGGCCATTCCTATTGAATTTGGACCATATTTTTGCTGGACAAGTCCAAAGGCCTTTATTGTAATAAAAATAGTCACTGGCCAAAAAATATTTTAATAAAAAAATTAAATTAAATTACAATTATGAATGCAACTTGCACATTTGGTGATTAGGATTCAACGTTAAATGAGTAAATTCGTGTATAACATGCTACGAATTATATGGTACTCACTATTTCTAAATTTTTTTTTCACAATTTTTTTATATTTTTAAATCTAAATTAAATAGCTTTTGGCCTACAAGATGACCTTAACCTAACCTCGCTCAAGCCTCAAGGGTCAGAGGCTAAACAAGGGCTGGACTCACAAACATCAGTTTTAAATGAATTTAAAAAAATCTTAATACAATTCTATCTAAATAGCGGATCAGCCTTAAGGGCCAAGTTCATTTTAACGTCTCTAAATAAAATTGATTAATTTATATATAAAAAATCACATTCAAACTTGA
>JAJOOF010020977.1:0-11176 GCA_029582545.1 Solanum lignicaule
CAACAAGAAAAGAATTATCAACATAGATTTAGTGTGATACTATGTAATAGGCTAGTGTCGATTGGTGCGAAGTAATAACTAAGCCAAACATCGATGTGATGTCTAATATGAGGTAAAGGTAAGGGTTAGTAAATTATACACACGTAGCCGGACCAAGGTGAGGGTTGAAATTCTCTAGATGTCGGACCAAGGATTTAGAGATACCTAACTTATCACTTTGCATGTAGTACACTAGGAAATGATTGTTATTACTAGGATTACTGCGTTATGAGCTTGTGGGGAACACGTATACTCTAGTTAATTCTCTCATCTTGGTAACAACCGAAATTGACTTTTGTTTACTGATTACTTACTGAATTCTTACAAATTGTTTCACAAAATCTCCCCCCTTTTTAATTACTTGTTTCTAGAAGTAATTTGACTAAACGAATATAATTGTTTGTTAAAGTGAAGTCTAAACCATTTTCCTCATGGGATCGATCCCAACCTACAAGTTGGGTTCTTTACTTGATAACGATCACTTATATTTCTTTAGGGAGGTGTAATTTGAGCGTATTAAATTTTGGCGCCGCTGCTGGGGAAATTGGTTTTTAGATTAGTTTTAACTACATTATTGAACTTTGGTCAAATATTTCCTAATTTTACTTTTTGTTTTTGTTTTTGTCTATCTCAGGTTCTAACTCCAGTGTATGCCAAGTACACAGAGCCAAGGTGAACCACTTACTCCTTACGATCCAGAGTTGAACCAAACTTTGCGAAGAATGAACAATTAAGGAATTCAAGTTAATCCTAGAGGAGGCAACCTAGGTGATGAAGTTGAGTTGCAACCTCCGACGGTAGTTGGTGGAGACAATAAAGTTCTAGCTAAAAATCAATTGGGAGATGCAGTGAGGGTGCATGGTGCACTAGGCCCACGACTGCATGACAACTATAGGGGTAACGTAAAAATTGCTGACTCAGATGGACCTCTTGTCCTACCCCGTTTACCTCTGGGGCACACATTTATAGTGACCAGTAGCTTGATGCAAATGCTTATATCGAGGGGCTTGTTCTTGGGGTCGCCATCAGAGGACCCACATGCTCACATAGCCAAGCTAAGGGTGGTTTGCAAAAGCTGTGTAGGTTGACCAGACTTGGATATGGATGTTATCACATTGCGAGTGTTCCCTCTATCACTGACAGGCGATGCTGCTGTATGGTTCACTAAGCTCCCTTATAACTCAATCTATACATGGGACCAACTGAAGGATGTGTTCTTAGCAAGATATTATCCAGTGTCCAAGAAGCTCAATCACAAAGATAAGGTCAATAATTTTGAGGCATTACCTGGAGAGTCTGTTAGTTGCTCTTGGGACAGATTCACTTCATTTGTAAGAGGTGTTTCGAATCACCGTATTCATGATTAGTCACTGAAGGAATATTTCTATCGAGGACGGGATGACAACAATAAAGAAGTGTTTGATACTATAGCTGGAGGATCATATGGTAAGTGCACATGCGCTCAGATTGCAGAAAAATTGGACAAGATCTGTCGCAACAATATAACATGGAGCACAAGGAGGTCGGATATTGGAAGAAACACATTTACCGTTCATACTACAAACAACGAGTCTGTAGATGAGATTTGTGAGTAGATGGCTGAGATGAGGACCGAGTTAGGGTTGGTATTGAAGTATGTGGGCGGAAGTGTGGAAAAGGTAAAGGATGTGAATTACTTGACTAGAACTCCACCACCAATTGAAGAGTGTTATTATGAAGAGGATGCTTATGCGGTGAATGATCAGACGGGGGGTTTCTGACCAAATACCCTAGGATCCAACACGGATAATTGGCGCCAAGATCAAGGAAACCAAGGTCGGAACTATGGCAATTACAACCGAGATGGTCAATATGTCCGGGATGGAAACTTCAATCGCGACAACAACTACAACCGGAACAACTAAGGCAACAGAAACGATCGGGTTGGACCTTATGTCCCCCCTAAAAATCGGGAATCAGGTACTAGGGAAGCTGGAGGCAATATGGCGCGTATTGAAGATATGATGCAGAAGATGATGAGAAGGTTTGATGCAACTGATGAGAATGTGAAGGAGATTAGAAATGACTTGTCTGCTATTGGTCAAAAAGTTGATGCCCATGCAGTGTCAATAAAGCATCTAGAGCAGCAGATGACTCAGTAGTCTACTACAGTGAACCCACGTCAACCTGGCACTCTTCCTAGCAACACCATCTAAAATCCAAAGAATGATGGTCATTGTATGGAAGTTACTACTTGAGGGGGTAATCAAACCATAGATCCACCTATGCCATCTGTGGTGGATGTTGAGATTAGAAAAGAAGATGATGTGGTAGAGGTTAGAGAAGAGTTTGAGAATGCGACAGAGAAAGAAACAGATATATCTCAGAAAGTGGTCCCCATACCTAGACCTCCACTACCTTTTCCGCAGAGGTTATTGAAGAAGACTGAAGATGGTAAATATCACCGGTTTATTACTATGTTGAACCAGCTTTCCATCAACGTTCCGTTGATAGAAGATTTGGAGCAATTGCCTGGGTATGCGAAGTTTATAAAAGATATGGTGACAAAGAAAAGGTCTGTGAGTTTTGAAGATGATGATAGATTGTAGCATTGTAGCACTATTGCTAAAGGTGTCTTGTGCAGAAGAAGGAAGATCCTGGTGCTTTCACGATTCCATGTACTATAGGGTTGTTACATTTTGCTAAGACATTGTGTGATCTTGGTGCCAACATCAACCTCATGCCATTATCTATATAGAAGATATTGGGTCTAGAGCATCGAAAGCCTACTACGATGCGGTTTCTTATAGTCGATCGAACCGTGAAAAGGCCCATTGGTGTACTCCATGATGTGTTAGTGAAAATGGAGTCGTTCATCTTTTCGGCGGATTTTGTGATTCTTGATTGTGAGGTTTATTTTGAGGTTCCCATCATCCTTGGGAGACCATTCCTTGCCATTGGGCGTGCATTGGTTGATATGGATAAGGGGCAGATGAAGTTAAGACTAAACAATAAAGAAGCAACTTTCAATATTTGTAGGTCCATGAAGCAGAGTAGTGAGCTCCAAATGGTATCTACTATAACTTACAGAGTTGAGAGTGGAACAGAAGTGCAAATTGAAGAGCGTCTCGGTGTTGATGCACTAGCAGCAGTGATGATGAATTGTGATAGTGATGGAATTGAAGAGTACGATGAGTTGGTAGCTGCACTTGATAGGTGTGAATATAAGTCAATGCCAACGAAGTATGAGTTAGACATGAAGAACGCGAGTCTCCACCCGCGAGACCATCTGTTGTGGAGGCACAAAAATGGAGCTTAAGGCTCTACCACCGCATTTGAGGTATGTATTCTTGGGTAGAGATAATACTTTGTCGATCATCATTGCGGTAGATTTAAATGCGAGACAAGTAGAGTGTTTGGTGATTGTGTTAAAGAAGTTCAAGCGAGCTATTGGATGGACTATTGCGGATATTATTGGGATTCCTCCCGGTATTTGTTCCCACAAAATCCAACTCATCCCAGATCACAAACCTACTATTGAGCACCAAAGAAGATAAAATATGCCTATGCAAGAGGTAGTTAAAAAGGAGATCATCAAGTGGTTGGATGCTGGAGTTATCTATCACATTGCAGATAGTAGTTGGGTATGTCCTGTTCAATTTGTGCCTAAGAAAGGCGGGATTACTGTGGTTCCTAATGCGAGAAATAAGCTTGTTTCGATGGGCCCGTGACTGAATGGAGAGTCTGCATGGACTACAGGAAGCTAAATGATTGGACAGAAAATGACCATTTCCCTATGCCATTCATGGATCAGATGTTAGATAGACTTGCTGGTAAGGGTTGGTATTGTTTTCATGATGGCTATTCAGGCTACAATCAGATTTCTATAGCTCCGGAGGACCAAGAGAAGACCACCTTCACTTTCCCTTATGGAACTTTTGCCTTCAAACGGATGCCTTTTGGGTTGGGCAATGCTCCAGCGACCTTCTAGCGTTGTATGGTGTCGATATTTTTTGATATGGTGGAGGACACTATTGAAGCGTTCATAAATGATTTCTCTGTGGTAGGTGACTCTTTTGATCAATGTCTGGATCATCTGGCTGAGGTGCTTAAAAGGTGTGAAGACTGCAATCTGGTGCTAAATTGGGAGAAGTACCACTTTATGGTGAAAGAAGGGATAGTTCTGGGTTATCGGATTTCTAAGAAGGGCATTGAGGTAGATAAAGCGAAAGTTGAGGTGATAGAAAAACTTCCTCCACCTATCTCTGTAAAAGGTGTTAGGAGTTTTCTTGGGCATGCTGGTTTTTATAGGAGGTTCATCAATGATTTCTCCAAAATTGCACATCCTTTGTGCAAACTGCTCGAAAAGGAGTATAAGTTTGATTTTGATGATGCTTGTCTAAGAGAATTTGGAGTGTTGAAGGAGAAGCTGGTTACTGCACCTATCATTATTACACTGGATTGGGGACAACTGTTTGAGGTAATGTGCGATGCGAGTGGAGTGGCGCTTGGTGTAGTATTGGGACAGAGGCGAGAAAAATTCTCCATCCAATTTACTATGCTAGCAAAACTCTAAATGTTGCCCAGAAGAATTATACTGTGACTGAACAAAAGCTTCTTGCGGTGGTTTTCGCATTCGAAAATTTTTTATCCTACCTGCTTAGTACTAAGGTCATAGTGCATACTGACCATTCTGCGTTAAGGTATTTGATGGCAAAGAAGGATGCAAAATCGAGGCTGATTAGATGGGTATTGTTGCTGCAGGAATTTGATTATGTGGTAAAAGATAGAAAGGGGACCGAAAATCAAGTTGCCGAGCACTTCTCCAGATTAGAGGAAGAGGCTATGCTTAAGCTTGGTGATAGGGCTGAAATTAATGATACTTTCCCAGATGGTGTTTTGAGGGGCAGTGGCAGATCTATCGTGACGCCAAGATGCTCAATGAGAAGGAGAAGATGGCCCGATTGATCACTGAGGAGCGCAGAGTCCTCACTGGGAGCTTGCATACCGTACTGGAGATACACCGGCTGTTCAACCTACACAAGTATGACTAGATGGCCCAAGCACCTGGACATACATCGAGGAGATTGTACGGGAGTTTTATGTTTCCTATGCTGCCACTCTCCGAGGGTCGATTTCCAAACGGGCCAAGCTCACAAAGCAGGATCCTCTAATTTCCACCATGGTCAGAGGGTTGCCCGGTTGACATTTCCTGGGCCACTATTAGCCGATTTCTATATGGTCCTATCACCAGTCAGTCTTGGTCACTGAACACAACAGAGTTTGATTACCGATGGTACATCGTGCGGGGAGTCACTTTCCAGAGATATGCTAAACAGCGAGAGGTTGTTATACTTTGGTTGGCTAAATACATTGCTACATATTGAGAGCATGCGGAGTGGGTCACCGCACCACGATTGGGTATCCGAATGGCCACATTAAATTTTGTGTCCAAGTTCTTCTAGTTGTTGGTGCGTAACAGGGTGTCGCCTACAAAAGCTGAAAACCAACTCACATGGCACATAGTCGTCATGGTTGCAACATTAGTGGCAGGATTGGAGATTGACTTTGTCCGCATGCTGCTGGCAGAGATTCACGAGAGGGCATTCAAGATCTCCACTACTTACCCCTTTCCATGTTTGATTTTTCAATTATGCAGGGACTTTGGAGTACCGATCTGGCACTGTGATAGCTTGATCCACCCTACTAGGACTTTGGATATCGGCCTCATTCAAGATGGGGCAAATGTAGCGGCTCCTCGCAGAGAGCCCCAGTTTGAGGTACCTCTCATGTGTGCAGATCTTGTAGACATGGTGGAGCAGGCACAAGGCAGTGACCCCATTATACCAGACCACACCGATACGGTCCCGGCCTCCTCTTCGCAGGCAGCTAGTAGGGCACCTAGCTCATCCAGGTCAATACCACCGTCAGGAGCTTCCATTATCCCGATGGCCATAGTACAGAAATTAGAGGCTCAGATGGCCACACTGTTGCACCACATCCAGCCTTGGATGCAAAAGTTGATAGCCGAGTCAAAGGCCAGAATGGAGTGAAGGATGGAAAGCATGATGGACCGAAAGGTCCAGGTCGTTAATAAGCTCCTCGATGCCTTTGAATTGAAAGTTCTCAAGTGACCGGTCCCAACCACAAATCTAGCCTCGCTTCTGACCGAGTTAGCCAGTCTCCATGACAACGTTGGTGCCATTTTGCTACCCCTGCAGTTGAGCCTCTGACTGCACCTACTGCTTTGACTGATGATACAGTGCTGGACGCTTTATTCAGTAGGACCACCGAGGAAGATCCCGAACCTATACATGCAAACGGTAAGAGGCACTGTTCTAGCCACACTGAGGAGGAAAATTCCCAAAAGAGACAGCGTAGGTAGGAGAAAGAGGCTAAGAAGGCTTCAATCTTAGATGAAGAGTTGCGCCAACAGAGGGTGCGTGAGAGTTCTGTGGGAGCATCGAGTTCTGCCCTAGTTGTAGAGGTCCCGCCTATTGAGAGGGATGATGTGAGCACTACTAAGGATGTTATGATGGATGATGTGAGCACTACTAAGGGTGACCCAAATATTATTCTGGTGGGCTCCGAGAAATCGGACCCACCCATTTGTTGATGAGTCTTCGGCGCTATGCGCCACAGGTTTGCTTCGCCCAATCCATTATCTTTTACTGTTTTGTATGCATTGGGGACAATCACATCTGTTTTTGTTGGGGGTGGGGTAAATTGATTGTGAGTGATAGGGTGAAGTCTGAGTAACCCAACTCATAATTCTCTCTTGGGGTTTTATTGCCTGTGTTATTTTTCATCGAGACACTGTTTAATTTCTGTTGAACCAACATGTACTAGGATCGTACGTGTAGAAGCATGAAAAAGAATGAATCATGATGGCTTATAAAATTAAAAAAATCTTACCCGTCTAAATTTTTTGATGTGTGCCAGAATTGGTAGGCTAAGATAAGTTGAATGTGTTGGCTCTGAGTATGACATGATAATGAATCAACTTGATGGCATGAATTAAGCTAAAAACTTGAGTAATATGATAATCTGATAATGAAACTATGTGCCAAAAGTGTGTGAGAATAGTTGATTGTTCAAACAGTTTTTGTGCCAATCTAGAACTTGCCCGGTTAGTCCTGCTAACACAAATCTACTCTAGAGGCTAGGAATTGATCATAGGCCCTTGTTTTGATAAGTCCGCAAATTGCATAAAAGAAGAGTCCTACCAAATGAAATAAATGCTCCCTTTGATCCAAATGCTTTGAGGCTAAATTAGACCATTTCTTTCTAAACCCCTAACTCACCTTCCCATAATCTACTATATTGGCCTCAGTCCCTCCTTGGACATGTGCACCTCGACTTAGGTCAAAAGTCTAAGTTGAGGGTGGCTAATGTAAAGGATAACCTCAATCTTGGCCCTGATCCGACATCGGGTATTTTGTACCTCAACCAATGGAAAATCCATAAGTTGAGGGTGGCTATGAAAGAGGAAACCGAAAGAAAAATGGGTATGAAAAGAGTTTTATGTTGAAAAAAGATAAAAATAAAAAGAGAGAAAAGGATGTGACTTGTTGAAATCTAAAGAAAAGAATAAAACACAGGAAAAAGATGAAAGTGAAAAATAAAGAGCTACAAAGTCTAAAGTCACATCCTTGGTTGAAGAAAATTAAGGGAAAGAAGGTAAAACGGTAGGATGTCAAAAATAGGGTAAAAAGAGGTTGAAAGCCTATTGTAATGTCAAAGAGGGCAGAAAGTCACTAAGAAGTACCCAAATGTACCACATATAACCCTGAGCCTACGTTACAAGCCAAGAAAGTCCTATAATGATCCTAGAATCGAGTTTGGAGAGTCTAAGCAGTGAAAATAAGGGCAAGCCTATGGTATTGAGCATTAATTGGACTTGAAGTTACTTGTGAGTGTGAGTACTGAATGAATTCTTGTACTCAAAATCATATTCATTGTGTGAAAAAGGGATTTCGTTTGAAGTAAGGGCACTCGTTACATTGTCGGAAAGTTGGTACCTTGGTGATAGTGAAACAGTGTATGTTGTGTGTTGTTGTCATACTTTGACCCTCATGAATTAGCTTGTCAAGTCTAAAGAACAGACTTTGCACCAGAAAAGAGAGTTGGGATAGAGAGCCATGTGATTGCTTGGACTTGAAATTGCTTGCTTCTATACAAGTGTCGTTTAGAGTCTTAGTGCGTCGCTTGAGGACAAACAACAAATTTATGTTGAAGGTGTTGATATACCGTGAGTTTATGGTATTTTTAATACATTTAACTTAAGAGTGGTGTGTGTCTAGGGCCTTTTTGTATTGGTTTTTATGTGTGTTTTATCATGTTTTGCAGGAAAGATGTTCAGGCGCGGAAGTAAAGAGGCAACTGAAAGAAATGCAGGACACGACATCTACGGACCGTAGGTCCATTGACGCTCCGTAGATGGTGACCGTAGATCAGCAGGGAAGGCATGGAAATCAACTCAGGGAAATCTGACCAAGTGTGGAACCACAGTGGCCATTGACGGTTCGTAGATTGATACTCCAAGGGTTCCAGTACCTAATGTTTGAAGATTATAAGTGTGGAGCTACAGAGAGGGATTGATCGACCGTAGATCGATCTATGGTCCGTACTGGAGTTCCGTCGTTTGCTTCAGAGAAGCTGATTTTTGGGAAGTTGAAATATTTTCTAAGTCCTGGCTGATAGAAGGGACTTATGGACCGTAGATCCATTGACGGTCCGTGAGTCAGCTTCGTGAAATGAAGACGTGTGCCTGAACAAACTATTATTCAAACATTTACATTCTTTATCTTTTCTACCGGACGAAAGGTTTTATAATAAGAAAGAAGAGTAAAAAGAAGAAAAATATTTGTCTCAAGATAAGAAAAAATTATATCATTGAGTATATTTTTTTGTTCTTGTTAGTGATGCAAAAAAAAGATCTTTTGCCTTGTACCACATAACGGGAAAGAAATATCTTCAATCCAACATATATTAAAAGGAAAAATCCAGATTCCCTTGTAACACAATCTAACCACGTAAAACTAGGGAATGTTCTAAGACAAAATATATCAAAGCTATAAAAATTCTTGTTTTTCCTTTTTGAGAAACTCAAATCACTAGACATTAACTTTCAACAATGGAAACCATGTTAATGAAGAGTCCCTAGAAAATGTTGACACAGTTTTTCTCTCCTGAGATAAAAACAAGATGAATCTCATGATATTCAAGTAGGTAAATATCACTTTGCATCTTTTCAGAATCTACACCAAAAACAATATATTAATCTACCATTTGTAATTTAGTGCACATTCTCTTGCGTCGTCATTACCTTTATTCATCATGAAATAACAAATTATTGATCATTTGAATGGAAGATTTACATAACCAACAAACAACAACATACCAAGTGTAATCCCACAAGTGAGTCAGTGACGATAAAATGTACGTAGACCTTACCCTACCTTGGGAGGTAGAGAGGCTATTTCCGATCACACTTGACTCAAAGAATAACATATAAAATAGATCCGAGAAAGGGAAGATTTACAAAACCAACAACAAAATCATATCTAGTGAAATCCCCCAAGTGAGGTATGCGGAGGGTAAAGTGTCTATAGACCTTACCCTACCTTGGGAGGTAGAGAGGTCATTTCTGACTGATTTAGCACAGTCCCTAATTTTAAGTGGTTAGATTGTGTTACAAGGGAATTTGGGTTTTTCCTTTTCTTTTGATAACAAATGTTGGATTGACAGGATTTCTTTCCCATTATGTGGTACAAGGCCAAAGATATTTTTTTTTGCATCACGAACAAAAGAAAAAGTGTATACTCAATGATATTATTGTTTCTTATCTTGAGACGGATATATTTTTTCTTTGTACTCTTCTCTCTTATAATGAAACCTTCAATACGATAAAAAAGGTAAAGAATGTAAATGCTCTCATAATATGTATCTTCATGTTTGTTTCTTTTACTAGTCACTCATTACTTTTCTTAGTATCCATAATTGATTTAAAAGAATGTGACTTGCTGCGATTGTTTTTGATTACTAAGTGTCAAAGGTTACACTCATTACTTTTCTTAGTATCCATAACTAATATAAAAGAATATGTCTCGCCGCGATTTTTTTTTATTACTAAGTGTCAAAGGTTACAAAAAATCTTATTTTAGATTCCTGATATTTATGGTAGTTTTTGGTCAAATATTGACGCTCCTCCATTTTTTGAATCCTCTTGAAGAGCCTACCTTTTTCATGTTTGAGCTTTCCTTGTACATCTAAAAGAAAATGAACACCGATCGGACATGCAATAACTTCTTCTGGACTAAGGAGGAGGATAAAATCTTTGAGAATACTCTTGCGACAAAGGAGGATAACAACAATCTACTGGAGGAAATGGCAAATGAACTTTTCAAGAAATCGGCTAATGATATTAAGGATCACTATAATATCTTACTTGAAGATATTAATGCCATCGAGTCTGGATATGTCCCATTACCTAATTATCCTGAAATGCAAAACTAGAATTCAAAAGAACATGTACAATGACGAGAAGGGGCTTCTTGGACATAACAAGAACACATGTCAGTTTCCCGTACAGTTCTTGAGGATGACATTAATAATCTGAATTGATGTTTATATCTTTTCTTGTAATTGATTGCACGACTTATTACATTTTTACTAAATTGAAATTCCAAAATTTCTTACTTCTCAATGACCACGTTGGTGTGCTTCTGAACATCTCATATATTATTATATTTCTAGGTGGATAGAGTAGATTTTCATATATGTCATAGGTGTATTTGGTCTTAATTGCATCACCAATATAATACAAAATATTAATTCCAACTTCTAAGTTCCACAGTATTTTCCGATCAAATTAATACAAAATATTAATTACAACTTCAGAGTTCCACAGTATTTTCTGACCATAGACATAACAAGAACACATGTCAGTTTCCTGTACAGTTCTTGAGGACGACATTAATAATCTGAATTGATGTTTATATCATTTCTTGTAATTGATTGCACGACTTATTACATTTTTACTAAATTGAAATTCCAAAATTTCTTACTTCTCAATGACCACGTTGGTGTGCTTCTGAACATCTCATATATTATTATATTTCTAGGTGGATAGAGTAGATTTTCATATATGTCATAG
>JAJOOF010020978.1:0-11204 GCA_029582545.1 Solanum lignicaule
CGGTATCCGATAAGGCGTCAAGAAACTAACTTTAGGCTCAAAAACTCGAAACGCACTCGGGGCCTCTAAAAATTCAACCAAGACTCATTCTAGACTTAGAATCATCCCCTGAATCCAACGGTGCCCTCGGAATTCCATTTCGAGCACCGGAACCTCGTTTGTTGACCAAAGTCAACTCTTGATCAAAATTTCACAATTTTTGTAACTTAGGACCTCAAATCTTCGTTTTAACTCCAAATTCAACTCCGTAAATTCACATAGACCCGTTTCGACATTCTAAAACTGTTGGAATCGACGAAAATCCGATTCGAGTCTCGAAACTCCAAATGACTCGAAATAGCACTTTTAACCAAACTTTAACTCTTAAAAACTCAACTTTTCATCAATTTTCCTTCAAACCAACTTCAAAAATACAACAATTAGGACTCGGGGCAACTATCGGGAGGGGTAAAACGGTCATTTTATGAAAATTTCCAAAAATGACCTTTAGGGTCATTACAAGAACAAACATACATCACACAATCATAGAATCACAACCATCACCTATCTCGAAACAAGCTTGAAACCCTAAGAAACTTGATCCTTCCCTTTTCGAATTCGTTCCGCTTGTTCTTGGTCTACAAACAATCACAATAACACGGTAATAAACAAGCAATCGCTAATTACCCGAAACTATAACAATTCTATGAACCCTAGATCAAACCCATGATTCCAAACATTCAAACTATGATTGTTTCCACCATAGAATCTGTAACAAAACCTTCCCCCATTAATATTCACCCATTCTATTACATTCTACGGATCGAGAAAAGGATTCGAGGAGTGAAAAGCTTACCTTTAGCCTAAAAAATGGTGAAAAACGAGTAGAAATCGCCTGGGGGGTCGTTCCTTAGCTCTAAAAGTTGAAAAGTGCCAAATAAGGTCGTTTAGGGGTTTATTAACGACATTAAGTTGCGTCTGGCCCTCCACAACGACCCTCATCCCGCTGTAGCGACGGCGCCAGAGCGACATCAAGTCCCGCCAGAGTGGTATTTTTGAACTAGTGAGCTATCCATCATTTTCTACGATTTTAAGTCCCGTCGTACCCGCCACAGCGCCCCATATCCCGCTGTAGCGGCCCCGCCAGAGCGGCCAGACTCCCGCCAAAGCGGCACAAACGAAACCAGAGAGTCAATTGAAGAAATTCCAAAATTCCATTTCACTACACACCTCTAACCCACGATGATCAGAAAAATACCCCTTCACGCTAAGATCGATTCCGGGAATTCTACTCACCCAAATTCAATTTCGTAAAGTCGTACGGATTTCTTAACAAGCTATCTAACTACTCATGCAATCAAAATCAAGAATAACTCACCCGATTGTTACAAGATTTTCCCACACCTCAAGGACTCCGATTTCGTCCAAATCTGGACAAGGTTGGGAAAATACAAATACTACGAAAAAGTTTTTCGGCCCCGAATTTTTCTCGTTGTCATTTCTATAACGACGAAACTCGGTTGTTACAATAGATACCAATTTACCCATCACTCGTCCCCGAGTGACAAAACTTAGGGAAAATAGGCTAAGAAAATAATGAAGTAGTACCTAATTCAACTAACAATTGGGGATACTTGTCTCGCATGTCCCTCTCGATTTCCCAAGTAGCTTCCTCAACTGGACGATGTTTCCATTGAACTTTCACGGACTTAATCTCCTTGGTCCTCAACTTACGCACATCACGATCAAGAATAGCAATCGGTTCTTCATCATATTGGGGGTCTTTGTCTAGCACAATTGAGTCCCACTTAATGATATAATCTCTTTCACCATGATATCTCTTTAACATAGACACATGAAGTACCAAATGAACACCGGATAAATTAAGGGGTAGAGCCAATTTATACGCAACCGGCCCTACACATTCAAGAACCTCAAATGGACCAATGTATCTAGGACTTAGCTTACCCAATCTCATCACCCCTTTCATGGGTGATACCTTAAGAAGAACGTTCTCACCAGTCTGAAATTCCATATCTCTTACCTTATGATCCGCATACTTCTTCTGTCTACTCTGGGCTGCTAGAAGTTTAGGTTGAATACTCCCCACCTTATCTTGAGCATCCTTCACTAAATCAACCCCCAAAGGTTTCATATCTCCAGCCTCAAACCAACCTATGGGTGACTTACATCCCCTCCCATATAGTGCCTTAAATGGTGTCATATCAATGTTGGAGTGATAACTATTGTTATAAGAGAACTCACACAAATGTATGAATTTATCCCAATGCCCTCCAAAATCAATCACACATGCTCTCAACATGTCCTCTAACACTTGAATGGTCCTCTCAGATTGTCCATCCGTCTGTGGATGAAAGGTTGTACTAAAAGTGAGTTGTGTGCCCAACTCATCATGCAATTTCCTTTAAAACTTGGAAGTGGATTGGGTACCACGATCTGAGATGATAGAAAGGGGCACCACATGCAACCTCACTATCTCTTTCACATACACCTTAGCCAATTGTTCAGCGTTATAATTTGTTCTTACAGAAATAAAATGGGTTGACTTAGTCAATCTATCAACCACTACCCAAATAGAATCAAACTTCCCCAAAGTCTTGGGAAGACCAACCACAAAATCCATAGCTATTCTTTCCCACTTCCACTCTGGAATTGACATTCTTTGAAGTAAACCTGCAAGCATTTGATGTTCATATTTCACTTGTTGACAATTTTGACACTTAGCCACAAACTCCGCTATGCCTTTCTTCATGCCCGACCACCAATAAATTCGTTTCAGATCTCTATACATCTTGGTCACACTTGGATGAATAGAATACCGCGAACCATGAGATTCTGCCAGCAATTTTTGAATCAAGTCATCAACTCGAGGAACACAAATTCTCCCCTTAACACTGAGTACACCATCCACATCAAGAGTGATCTCTTGTGCCTTACCATTCACCATTTTCTCATTGAGTTCGTTCAAATTTTCCTCCTCAAATTGTTTGGCCTTGATCTCCTAAATGAATGTGGCCTTAACTTTAATGCTAGCTAACACCCCGTCTCTTTCAGAGATGCCCAACCGCATGAACTTAGACTCTAATGTTTGAATTTCTTTGGCCAAGGGTTGCTTGGTTACACTCAAGTAAGCTAAGCTACCCATACTTACCGTCTTTCGACTCCAAGTGTCTGCCACAATATTAGCCTTACCCGGATGGTATTGAATGGTCACATCATAATCCTTGAGTAACTCCATCCATCTTCGCTGTCTCAAATTCAGATTCTTTTGAGTGAACACGTGCTACAAACTATGATGGTCGGTAAACACTTCGCACTTAACACCATAAAGATAGTGCCGCAGATCTTAAGAGCAAATACTACCGCCGCCAACTCCAAATCATTGGTAGGATAATTTCTCTCATGCACCTTCAATTGGCGCAACACATAGGCTATAACATTCTTATCCTGCATTAACACAACGCCCAATCCAGAATGAGAAGCATCACAATAAACTATAAAGTCCTTACCTTCCACCGGTAATGCTAGAATGGATGCGGTGGTCAAGAGAGTCTTGAGCTTTTGAAAGCTCTCCTCACATTTTTCAGTCCATTCAAATGGTATCTCCTTTTTGGTCAAATGAGTAGCAATCGAAGCAAAATTCTTAACAAATCGATGATAATAGCTAGCGAGTCCCACAAAACTCCTAACCTCCGTCACAGAGTCAGGCCTAACCCAATTCCTAACTGCTTCAATCTTTTGAGGATCTACTATTACACCTTCTTTTGACACTACATGCCCCAAAAATGCAACTAATTTCAACCAAAATTCACACTTCAAAAATTTAGCATATAACTTTTGCTTCCCAAGAACACCCAAAACAGTACGAAGATGGTTGTCATGCTCTTCTTCACTTTTCGAATGAACCAAAATATCATCAATAAAGACTATCATAAAGGAATCAAGAAATGGCTTGAACACCCCATTCATCAAACTCATGAAAGTTGCAGGCGCATTGGTCAAACCAAAAGACATAACCAAAAACTCATAGAACGAGTTCTAAACACCGTCTTGGGCACATCCTCAAGCCTAATTTTCAATTTATTTGTAACCAGATCTTAGATCAATCTTTGAGAAAATCGCTGCACCTTGCAATTAGTCAAAGAGATCAACTATTCTAGGCAAGGGGTACCTATTCCGAATAGTGACCCTATTTAATTGTCGGTAGTCTATACACATTCTCATACTATCATCCTTCTTCTTAACAAACAAAACTGGAGCACCTCATGGGGAAGCACTAGGGCGAATAAATCCCTTATCAAGTAGCTCTTGGATTTGAGCCTTAAGCTCTCTTAATTCTGCCGGAGCCATGCGATATGGAGGGATAGAAATGAGACGAGTACCAGGCTCCAAATCAATGTAAAAATCTATATCTGTATCTGAAGGCATACCAGGTAAGTCATTAGGAAACACTTCACTAAATTCAGACACCACAGGAATAGACCCAATGGATGGAGCCTCAATCTCAACATCCCGCCAAATAAGCCAAATAACCCTGCTCTACTAATTTACTAGACCGAATGGAGGATATAATCTTAGCTTGCTTAGGCTTGTACACCCCTTCCCACTCTAATTTTTTCCTTCCCGGAATTTCTAGAGTTACAGACTTAGTATTACAATTAAGCACATCGTAATAGGGGGACAACCAAGTCATGCCTAAGATTATGTCAAAGTCAATCATATCCAAAATCACCAAATCAGCCCAAGTCTGAAAACCCATAAACACAATAGGACAAGCACGATAGACATGGGTGACTATGACTAACTCTCCAACAGGGGTAGAAGCACGAATGAGAGAATCAAGTATATCACAAATCATCTCAAAATCAGAGGCAAATCTCACAGATACATACAAATAAGTAGAACCCGTATCGAATAACACATTAGTCATTCAGTCACATACAAGAATAGTACCTGTGATCACCACGCCGGACGCCTCCGCCTCATTTTTGTCCGGGAAAGCATAACATTGAGCTCTATCATCTTGACGAGCCACTTCCCTGCCTGGTTGCGCGTTACCCCTACCTCCATTACCATTACCATTTCCTCTACCTCCACGGCCTCATTGATTACCTCTTCGCCCACCTTGTAGACGTCCTCTACCATTATTACTATTCCCCGCGGGTACCACTGCTCTAGACTGTTGTTGATGCGCGGAATCTAACACATGTGGGTAGGGATAATCTCTCCTCATATGCCCAGGTTCACCACAGTTGTAGCAAATACGATCAAAAGATGGTATGTTGCCTGTCGAAGGCACGACACTCTGACTATCCTAAAAATTATGAGATGGGGTTCCCGAATAGTTACCTGTAGAGGCGGGGCATAACAGATTGAATTGGCTTGGCTGCAAGTGTTAGCCTTCCAGACCCTTAGAATAAGAGCCTTGAAAGTTATCAGAATTCTTTGCTCTTTTTGCCCAAGCCTTAGCTTGACCGTCTCGCCTCACCCCCTCCACTTTCTTAACATAGTTTGTCACCTCATTAAAACTCCTCCCTGCAAAAGTCATATGAACAGATAATACTTGCAACTCTGAATTCAAACCTCTAATAAACAACCGGATCCTCTCCTCCTTAGTAGTAACCAACTGCGTAGCATATCTGGATAAGGCATGGAACTTAGCCTCATAAGCAGCCACAGACATACCACCTTGCTCTAAAGCCATAAATTCATCTTTCTTGAGATCCCTCAAAGTTCTGGGCACATACTTTTCTAGAAATAGAGCATGAAATTGGGTCTAAGTAAGTGGAGGTAAAGTAGAGGATCTGCACTCCATATAAGCTCTCCACCACTGCTTGGCCTCACCTTGAAGTTGGAAACATACGAACTCAACCCCATGTTGGTGAACAATGCCCAATTTATGTAGCCTCTCATAACAGTCGAAGATAAACTCATAAGCATCTTCAGTCTCAGAACCAAGAAATACCGGAGGCTTAAGCTTCAGAAACTTAGTCAACATATCATGCTTGTTCCCAGTCATAACATAACCCAACAGAGAATGAAAGAAAACATCATTACCTCCCATTCCACCCGTCTTGGGCGCAATGCTAGCAACAGGGGGATTAGCGGGAGCCTGAGTTGCTTGGGCAGATGGAAGCACTCTAAGACCAGCTAACCCCTTAAAAAAGGACATGATCTGTTGAGTTAACACCGGATCCAAAGGAGGAATGCCTGCATTTCCAGCCTGCACCTCTTCCTCTTGTTCAATCTCTTCAACATCCTCGACATCCACATTCTCCTATATCTCCTCATTATGCGCATGAGGGTTCTCATTCACATGCACAGTGTTAACATATACCTCATTTTCAGCATGTGTTACCCTTCCACGGCCTCTACCCCTAGCTCTTCTTCTACCTCTGCCTCGACCGCGACCTCTCGCTGCAGATTCATCAGCTGGAGCATTGACAGGAGCTACGGGCCTAACACCGTTATACCTAGTATTAACCATCTGCGAAAAGAAGAGTGAATGAGGTTAGACACCAATTTGAATCACCAGATACCAATTGGAATCAAGTCATAGCACGAAAGAAGACAAGAGAAAAAAAAATAGAGATCTCCTAAAGTCCTATAGCCTCTCGAAGAAAAGTAAAGGCATCCCCGTACCATTTCGCGAGACTCTATTAGACTCGTTTCGGTACATCGAGATCAACGAACCTAGGCTCTGATACCAACTTTGTCACGACCCAAACCGTCGTGATTGACACTCACCTTAACCATCCGGTGGGAGAACCACTACTACAACCCAAACTAAGCAACTAAACCAAAACTAAGGCAATTAAGTTACGGAAGCAAGTTAATTAACTAACAAATGCGGAAATTTAATACCTAGAACCTGAAAGTCAATGTACCAAAACATCTAAACAAATGATCCAAGTCTAAAGAGGAAGGGATACATCCCCAACTAATGAACTAATCAACTAACTAGAACAAATATCTAAGTCCGGAAATGATGGACATAGACGAAAAAGAATCTTATGGCAGCCCGAAAGAATTGGCTCACCTTTGAATTCGAAACGACGATCACTGATCTTCTAAGCGAGGTCTGTCAATAGTCGCGTGAAGATGCTCTGTACTCAACAAAAATAAGAGCAAGTGCAGTATTAGTACACAACCACAGTGTACTGGTAGGATCACATGGCTATCCCAATAGTGCAACATAAACAAGTCAAACAACATTATAATCACATGCATATATATCAACATATACAACATTATCCACATTTATGAACAACCAACAACTTCACATTTTATAGCACATCGTTGGTCCTTTCACGGAACCTAAACCCAAACAGTTAGCACGCCGGAACGTGGCAATTCGATCCCATATTTATGCCAAAACGTGGCAATCGATCCCATAATTATGCCGGAACGTGGCAACCGATCCCATAATTATACCGGAACGTGGCAATCCGATCCAAGTTAGTTATGCCAGAACGTGGCAATCCGATCCCTTTCACACACCACAATCACAAACACAAGTATATCATCAAGATAATACATTTAAGTCATGATTTCATGGCAATGATATTTCATCTATCTCATTTACAACAATGTGATTAACATTGCAACATTCATACATATACAAGTATCATAATGAAGCAAGAACAAGCATACATTACACAATTATAGAATCACAACCATCACCTATCTCGAAACAAGCTTGGAACCCTAAGAAACTTGATCTTTCCCTTTTCGAATTCGTTCTGCTTGTTCTTGGTCTACAAACAATCACAATAACACGGGAATTAACAAACAATCACTAATTACCTGAAACTATAACAATTTTATGAACCCTAGATCAAACTCATGATCCCAAACATCCAAACTATGGTTGTTTCCACCATATAATCTATAACAAAACCTTTCCCCATCAATATTCACCTATTCTATTACGTTCTATGGATCGATAAGCGGATTCGGGGAGTGAAAAGCTTACCTTTAGCCTCAAGAATGGTGAAAAACGAGTAGAAATCGCCTGGGGGTCGTTCCTTAGCTCTAAAAGTCGAAAAGTGCCAAATAAGGTCGTTTAGGGGTTTATTAACGACATTAAGTCGCATCTGGCCCGCCACAGTGGCCCTCATCCTGCTGTAGCGGCGGCTCTAGAGCGACATCAAGTCCTGCCAGAGTGGCATTTTCGAACCAGTGAGCTATCCATTCTTTTCTACGATTTTAAGTCTCGTTGTACCCGCCACAATAGCCCATATCCTGCTGTAGCGAAGCGGCCAGACTCTCGCCAAAGCGGCACAAACGGAACCAAAGAGTCAATTGACAAAATTCCAAAATCCCATTTCCCTACACACCCCTAACCCACGACGATAAGAAAATACCCCTCATGCTAAGATCGATTCCGGGAGTTCTACTCACCCAAATTCAATTCCGTAAAGTCGTACGGATTCCTTAACAAGTTATCTAACTACTCATGCAATCAAAATCAAGAACAACTTACCTGATTGTTACCAGATTTCCCCACACCTCAAGGACTCCGATTTCGTCCAAATCTGGACAAAGTTGGGAAAGTACAAATACTACGAAAAAGTTTTTCCGGCCCCAAATTTTCCCCGTTGACATTTCTATAACGACGGAACCCGGTCGTTACATCTTCTTCCACCTTTTGATCGAAATATACCTTTAATTTTTGTTTTTTTTGTTCAAAATACTCTCTTTCTCCTTTTAGTCTACCATATTTAACTTTTATTATCTATATATATTTACATATCTAATATTTATGATTTTTAAAGTCGATTAAACGGTTACCGTATAAAAATTCGTAATTTTGTTATTTGAACTAAATATTTTTTTTTTCTATTTTTCCTTTAAAATGTTTGTACTCGAAATCTTTAATTGAAGATAATATTGTAAGGAAAATTACTAGACTGGTTGTCCTATTTTCTCTTGGTCCTCAAGGTGATGGGTCGAATCTTTATAAGAACAACATATCTTTTTAAAACTATTTATATTTTCTCTTCCGTTCGACTAATATTTCCTAGCTCTTAATAAATATTATCAGACCTCAACACAACTCAGATTCTAATTAATTCGCTGAAATTTATTATTTTTCTAAATTTTATTATTAAAAAATTATCAATACAATCATAAGCAAACATAATAAGAGATCAACATGTGATGCAACAAATGTCCTCGAAGTATCATTAATGGTCACTATTTTAGTAAAATCTAAAGTTGTTTATGTCGGTTTTTATTTAGTATTATTTCTAGAAAATTGGTTACCCTTGTAATTAGGCAATGAAGTAATCTATGTGTTTGGCAGAAAAGATATCCAATGCAATTTTTGCTCGACTAAAAAAACAGTATATAGATATTTTATCAGAAAATCGTCTACTTAAAATTTGATATCAATAAATAGTTATTTTCTTTTAGTGTTGAGGGTTAATAGTTAAGTCTATGAATATATTAATTAGCCAAATTTTATCCCTTTTCTTTTACTCTATACTGTGTTACTAAAAGTTAAAAGAATATATTTTTCATTTCAAATATAGTTAGACTAAAATATTGTAAGTATTTTGGATGATCTAATATAATAATTGAATAAATAAAAAATTATCTTCTAAAACAAATAAAGAATTCACTAATTAGAAAAAGAATTCAATTCAATTAATTTGGGTTGATGGTATTTTTAGAGTAAAAGGTGAAAGTGGGGTATTCTTGAACCAAAAAAAGTTGAGGGTATTTTTAGATCAAAAAATGGAAGGATGGAATTTCTGAGTCATTTCTAATAGGTTAGTTGTATTCTTGAGCAAAAAAAAAAAGTTGGGATAGTTTTAGACCAAAAGGGGATGATGATATTTATGAGTCTTTTCCTTTTAGAAAGATATAGTTTAATTTATTGGGTTCTTAATTAATTATTATATGCTTTAATAAGTAGATTTTTAAACACAAATATAGAATTTTGAACCAAAATTATTGAATTCTAGTGAATGCGCTGGTGAACTAATAACATTGTCCCCGCCTACTTTCACTTCTTTTCTCTATATTCTGTTATGATCCTATTGTAAGGTATGGAACATGAGTCTTACGTCGGTTTGATGGAAAATTAATATGGGACTTATATAGTCATGGAATCTTCCACCTCAATTAATAACTAGCTTTTGAGGTGTGGTCCTCCCTAGATTGTATTAGTGTTGTTAGAGCCACCTACCACTCTTTGTGTCCGTTGTGCCTTGAATGATGACATCAATATTGCAGTGTTGGCCTAGGGCTAGATATGGTCTAATGCGCAACTATCGAGGACGATGAATGACGAGCGTGATAGTATGTTATGATCCTATTACAAAGTATGAGACTTGAGTCCGACCCTCATCGACTTAATAAGAAGCAAATATAAGACTTGTATAATTTTAGACTCTCCCACCTTGATCGTCGTATGATATCAAAAGAGATTTGACCTTGCTAACTTGGGATTGACATATTTGATTGATGGAGAAAGATAAAAAAGAATGTACTTTTGATTTTTTTTCTAAATGACATAGTGATGATTCATATCGTCGATCTCAATTTATTTGAGATTAAAATGTAATTTTCTAATTTGTTTTATTTTAAATTTCTCACATGTATTTTTTTATCAAACATGCAAAAAAACTAAGTGATAGTTATGGATCATTGCAAGGTATGAAACTACTTGAGTTCCTCATTAATATTGCAATTTGTTGATATGAGGTTTATATAACATTGGGCTTTCTCACCTTAATAGCTAGTTTTTGGATGTGGTTTTTCTTGAGTTGTGTCAATGGTCAGAGATAGGGGTGGCAAAATCAAGTCCAACTCGCGCAATCCGATCCAACCTATTTAGGTTTGGGTTGGTTATTGACTCGTCCATTTGTTAGCTCAATCCATTTCAATACAACCCATTAAAAATTGGGTTGATATGTAACCCAAATTGATTTTTTAAACATCTTGTCAAAGTATTATTAAAAAACTTTTTTTTTGATTTTATATATTATATATAGTTATAATAAAGAAAAAAAAATTATTAGATACTAAAAGCTTATAAAATACTCCCTCTGTTTCATAAAGAATGACCTGGTTTGACTTGGCACGGAATTTAAGTAAATAAAGAAGACTTTTGAATCTTGTGGTCCTAAATTAAAGTTATGTCAAATGTACAAAATTGCCCTTAATCTTGTGGTCTTAAACATGCCACGTGGAAA
>JAJOOF010020989.1:0-10434 GCA_029582545.1 Solanum lignicaule
ACCCATTTCCCACTCAATTTGACCCCCTGAATAAGAATATGAAGTCGAATTTCCGAAATCATGCACGGATTTTGAGATATATGGAAATTACAATTATAGGTGTTTCCGAAGCACATTTTCGGGCATTTTTGGGGTCGTTTCAGTTGTGGACTGAGAGGTGCAAGGGTAGTAATGTCGCTTTGTAATTGAAATCAAATTTCTTTGTTTATATGAAGAAACATGTAGAAAGGGACAAAAGAGAAGATCAATTTTCAATCATCTTTGCTGAAATTTTTAACAGAGTTAAATAAAAGTCACCAAAATAGCAAAATGAAATTGTCATAGTTACATAAATCACTATGACTTATAGTAAAGATTAAACTCCATGAAAGAGGAGGAAGAAAACTTTGAGGAATGAAACAAACTTCATAAAAAGCTTAATTAATGTATTTGAATTCGACTACCCTAGAGTGGAAAAAACCTACAAATAATAGTGGCAGGAAATTTCTCTATTTATAGACAACAAAGAGTAGTGTGAACAAATCTTTATTGTGCCTTATCGGAAATGTCACAACTCTTTGAAAAAGTTACAATCTTTCAAAAAGGTCACAATCTTTCATAAAAGTCATATTTTTTCATAAAGTCACAACTCTTCATAAAAGTCACAACTTTTCATGAAAGGGGAAGGCTAGTTTTGGAAATAAATAAATTGACAGGGAATTCTGATTTATGGTGGCGTCACGTAGGCGGGCCTAGGGTTCTCTTTTATATAAATATATGATATTATTATTTTTGCCTAGTAATTATTTTTATTATTGTACTAGTAAAATTATTCGTGCCTCGCGCGGAAATTTAATAGGGAAAATTGTATGAAATAACAAATTATTAATTCAAATTAAATGTTATACCCATAGTTTTTTATTTGTAATTCGCATCAAACATCCCATTTTTTTGTCATCTGATTCGATATACAATTAGCCATTTTCAGTATACAATTACCCATTCGATATACAAATATATACAATGCGTTTGTGTTTGTATAAAGCGAAAGAAAATTGTATACACAAATACAAATACATATATTTTCGTCCTATACACTTATAATTATATAAATACAGATCTTATTATACAAATTACAATGTATAGATGAATTTATACAAAACTGAACAATTTGTATAAGATTGAATGTATCTAGCGAATTATACAAATTAAAAGTTCCATAGCAAACATAAAATTTGCTATGGGACGCAATTATGCAAACTATAGCAATTATCTTTAATTTGATTTTATAATTTATCACAAAATTTATAATAATACTTAATCGGTCATTAAAACTAAAACACTATATTATCTTTAATTTGATTTTATAATTTATCATTTTGCTTCCAAGAAGTGTTACTATTTGATATTTTTGGGGAATCAAATGAATATCAACCTGTGATATTAAATTTTCTAATAAATAAATGATCGTTGGTGAAGGGATAAATAAATTTTAAAAGGCTGAAAAAAGTGAACAAATATTTCAATTCCAACGTGTAGAAAGTTCAGCCCTAACTTTTACTTTACATATATCATTTTAAAGTTTCCTATTTAAATGTACCATAAGTAATTATTAAGATGAAAAATTAAAGGGAAAATATTTCATATTGGATAACAATTCAACTTATTATATATATTTGAAAGGGGAAAATATTACATAAAATTATTAAGTTTGTTTAGGTGTTTTTAAAAAAAAATCAACATACCATGGAGTTCAATTTGAAACTACACTTTTATTCCAATTGTAGTGTCGATAAACATATTTATTACTTCAAGAAAAGTATTTACAACTTGTAATAAACTTGAGAATCTGTCCATACTTCAAATATAATATGAGCAATTAATTTATTGTGTAGTTATCTATGTCTTTGGGATTAAAAGAGTCTCCAGTCTAGTCATACTCCTCTGTAGGTCATCTGGCACATCCTTGAATCCATGTCAAAAGTTTATTAATGTTTGTCTTCTTTTTCTGGTTCACTTCGCACATTAAGATGCGATAAAGTTTTTAATGTCTTTATGTCCTTACAATGACATACCAAATTTGAATTTTGTCTTCGAGAGATGGTAGTATAGATCTTTAAGAATTTTTTTTATTGTACCTTCAACAATTTCAGTAGAGAAAACTTACTTGAATACTCAATTAATGTGTATTATTTAATTTGTACTAACAAATACTTATAACGATAACTTTGGAGAAGCAAAAACAACAAAGTTTAAAACATGTACTAAAAAAAAACAATTAATATCATAAGCATAAATTACTGACTCTAAAAAACATACTAGGATCTGTAACAATAGAATGAAACAGAAAGGAAAAAATCGAGCCCACTGAATGTACAGTGTACCCTTAAGAAAATTATTACCCTGTAGTACCTGAGGTTTAAAGGAATAGATCCTCTCAGGGTTGAGCGATTCTATTCACCAGTGTATTGATACAAAAACAATGATGTCAGTGAGCCACTCAACAGGAGCAAAGTACACGAATATTTAATTGTGTAGAAGAAGAAGTTCATAATTTTCGTTGTTTTAAAATGAGAGGAAATCCCTCTATTTATAGACAACAAAAGGTAATGTGAACAAATGCTTATTGTGTCTTATCAGAAATGTTACAACTCTTTGAAAAAGTTACAACCCTTCAGAAATGTCACAACCTTTCATAAAAGTCGCAACTTTTCATAAAAGTTGCAACTCTTCATATAAATCACGACTTTTTTTATAAAAGTCACAACTTTTCATGAAAGGGAAGTCTAATTTTGAAAATAAATAAATAAATGGGAATCCTGATTATTGTTATTTGTTATGATAGGACGAGTGAATCTCATGTAATTGTAGGGGTGTTCCAAATCAAATGGTAACCGATAAGTCAATTGTAAAATTGGTTTATTTGTATTGTGTTATCGAATAAACAATTGGAATTCTGCTTATCGGTGTGGGGTGGATTATTGAGTTTCCTTATCGTATAACCGTTAACCCATTAAGAGTTACCGTACTTACATTTTCATCCTAGGTAAATTGTCTCATTTAATATTTTTTCATAATATATAACAATAATTATATATTTTCATTTGTTAGTCCTAACTCCTAAAGGCTAAAGCTGTAGAGCAAAGAAAACCTATTTTCTTTTCTATATTTATTTATTTTGCTTTAAAAAATAAAGGATCAATTTATCCATTTGGTCTTATTACTACTTAAAAGTCATTCTTTTTGTAAGGTATGTTCATCGAAAAAAAAAGGCATCATAGAAATTAAAGGTTAGCCGATATACTGCTCAATAACCTTCTGATAATTATTAATCTGTAACCCAACCAACCAATATCTTATAGATTGGCTAGCGGATTGATAAATTTAAAAATCGATATCCACCTGACCATTCAATAAGCAACTCTATGTTTAGGTGATTAGAGTATTTCACGCAAAATGTTAGGTAGCATGCACATGTCTAATTGTTGAGTGTATCTTAGGTGAGTTATCGTGTTGTGTTGCATGTCTATTTATTTAATTTTATATAAATTTATGTGTGACGTGTGCATCTCCAAAAATAAAGACTCTCACTTGTGAAATTGCACAAATAAAAAAAATATATTATAAAAGGTAAAAAAAGAAGACGCTAGAATACCTCGACAAATTTACTTCCAACTTTAATAAAAATTCATATCAATCAGAAATTCTTAGAGGATATTCCACTTTAAGGGTCGAAACAAAATGAAAATAAAAATATGAGAACATTAACTTAAAATGATAATTATCAGTCAAAAATAACATAATGAATCATCAAAATATAAAAATAGAATAACAAATTTA
The DNA here is from genome assembly GCA_029582545.1 of Solanum lignicaule. Lineage (NCBI taxonomy): Eukaryota > Viridiplantae > Streptophyta > Magnoliopsida > Solanales > Solanaceae > Solanum > Solanum lignicaule. The sequence continues at coordinate 3,820 of JAJOOF010020989.1, forward strand.
CATTACATCATTTTAATAAATAAGAGAAATGGAAGAGAGCAAATAGTATTTGGAAACAATTTTATTATTGGGCCAAAGAAAAACATTAGAAGAAAACAAACAAAAAAACGTCAATAAAATTACACCAAAAGTAATACTGCCCTAAGCCAAAAATACATTTTATCATCATTTTAATTTATTTATTTGATTTTAACTTGATGCAAAGTAATTTAAGAAAATATTTTTTTTATCTTATGATTTTAAATTATAGAAGGTGGTTGAATTGACTTGTTTAATGTAGCTTTCAACTTTTAAAGTTTTTTATTTTTATTTTTAAAGGTGTTTAGAAAAGACAAATTTAAACACTTTCATCTAGACAAAAACAAAAAACAAAAAAAAAAACTATTTAAATAAAGTCAATTCAAACATCCTTTTTAAAATGCTTGTTAATTCTATAAAAAAATTTTTTAAAGAAAATTATATATAATAAAAGAGAGAAATGGAAGAGAGCAAATAGTATTTGGAAACAATTTTTTTTATTGGGCCAAAGAAAAACATTAGAAAAAAAAAAAACAAAAAAGGGTCAATAAAATTGGACCAAAAGTAATACTGCCCTAAGCCAAAAATACATATTATTATTGTTTTAATTTATTTATTTGATTTTAACTTGATATGAAGTAATTTAAGAAATTTTTTTTTTTATCTTATAATTTTAAATTATAGAAGGTGATTGAATTGACTTATTTAATGTAGCTTTTAACTTTTAAAATTATTAATTTTTATTTTTAAATGTGTATAGAAAAGACAAATTTAAACAATTTCATCTAGACAAAAACAAAAAAAAAAAATACTTAAATAAAGTCAATCAAAGTCCAAACATCCCTTTTTAAAATAGTTGTTAATTCTATAAAAATTAAAATTTTAAAAAATATTAAATTAGAAACAAACTAAAAAAGACAAATTCCAAATTTAGGAAAAAGCGTGTATCACAAATGACGACAATTGCCGCAAATGGCGTATGGCTTTAATAACATATCTTTTTCTTTTGCACTTTCCTTCATGAAAACTATTCAAAACGAATTTTATTTCGTTCACATTGAGCCGGCATCAACAAATACAAACACAACACGGAAAAAAAATGAGACTCGCTTAATCTCAATAATTTTTGATAAAAAAAGTTATATAATACTAAAGAATTGCATTTTAAAAAAAAGTATTTAATAAGGATAAAGAGTCAGACGGTGACTATTAGTTTACCAACGTGACTATTCATTTTTTTTCATTTATTATTTAGTAAATTGTGTACATAAATAAAAGAGACGTGGTTGAAAAAAAAAAGGTCAAAAATATCTCATAGTAACAAAAATAAAATAAAATAAAATAACAATGTTGTGTTAAAGACGTGGCTAGATTTAATTAATAACAACAATAAGGGTCATTGAAGTCCTACTTCAGCTGTCATTTTGACTTTGTTAACAAGCCCTTATTTCTCTCAAATCTCCACCATTTCTTCTGTTGGATTCTTCATCACTCTGCCTGTCAACTGGTTAGTTTTCCATTTCTAATGTCTAATTTCTTGCTTTTTAGTTATTTTTTTGGTTATTTATTCAAGTTTGAAATTTGTATTTTAAATTGCTAATTGGCTTCGGTTTTGACAGTTGAATTGAATTGAATTTTTCGATTAGTTTAAGTCTAGTTTAGTTTTATCGATTTTTGGGGTAGAAGGGGAAGGATATGAAGGAGTTGACATTGCAGATGAAGTGTTTGATGAAAGTGAGAGATCTGGACCAAAAGCTAATCTTATCATCTTCTGACAGTTTATTTCTGTCCTTGCATAGAGAGAGAAGTTTAGGCCATAACCCTTTGTAATAAACAAGTTTACAAACACTTCAACAATGAAAAAGGAAATTACACCAACATATTTCCCTTTGGGACATCTCCCATAAAATTGGAATGGCACAGAGAAGATTAGCATGATGACATGCACAAATCGAGAAATAGTTCAAATTTTTCTTCATCGGAAAACCAACATGCTATCTGGTTTCACAAGGTGGGGGTATGAGGAGAATAGAGTACTAGAGTGTATGTAGCCTTTACCGCTACCTAGGACCTAGGGTGTCAAATGGATGGGTTGAGTTGAAATTTGAGATATTAAAATGGGTTGAAATAGAAATCGGGTTGGGTCATGGCTCCCTAAAGTTTACTTTAGGCTTAAATGGGCTGGACTCGAATGGACAAAAAAACCGGGTTGGGTCATGACCCACTCAATTAGACCCGCTTAATCTCAATAATTTTAACATATTGTTATTTAACTTTTATAATCACAATTTGAATATCAACTCAAGAAAATAAAAAAAATAAAAAATTACAAATGGATAGATAAATCCTATAAGATATAAAATATATAGTAATTCATACCTTCAATACAAGAACATACATTACATCAATGCAAATTAAGAGTTTAAAACAGGTTGAAATTGAAGATTAAATTGGGCTCAATTGAAAATTCTTTTTAAATGTGTTAGGTTTGAATGAGTTGAGATTGAACCAATTCAAATTATCTTGAATCCAACCCATAAAATTTTGGGCGGGAGCCTATATTTGGGCTCATTTTGACACCCCTACCACTACCTCTTACAACTCAACTCAATATATGTAAACTGCTGCGATTAATAAGAGCCTGTTAGAATAAGCTTTTTCACAGGTGTTCTCAAGGCAAAATAGCTTTTAAACACTTGAGTGTTTGGGTAAAATAAAAAAGTACATTTAAGTACTTGTTTTTAAGGCGGCATAAAACTAAAAAAAATAAGTCATAAGTTAGGATTTTCAACTTATTGCTTATGCTTATAAGCTATAAGCCATCTAAACAGGTCATAACAATGGAATGGAAAGATTAAACTGGAAAGGAAATCCACTCTCTTGTTGCGCTGTTTAATTCTCTTACTTAGCTTCAAACTCACCTCAGGCCCATGTCCACCATTGACTGTGTTATGACTTACTTGGTCTTCCAAGTCCACACTTGGGTTCATAACAATAACCTCATCCTCACTAAGAACCTTGTCCTCAAGGTTCAAGATAAGATATCTAGTGATTGCAGAAGGAAAAGAAAACTTCAATGTGTTCTACAACGTGTTCAAGAGAACAAGCAGAAGTCTATAGAAAATGAGCTCTTCCACCCCATTTTCTCACAGAATGTAATAGTCCTTGTGCAACACTCTTTATAGTTCCAGTTGTCACTTCCAAGAATAGGCAACGTTCCAACAACCCCATTGATTCTCCAGTAAAAGCAAAGCATTCTCCGGCAAACACACGAGCAGTTGGCTCGTCCAATTTCCATTACAAAACCCCCTAAATGACAATGCAATGATACGGTAGAAACATTATTAAGAACATAGTCAATAGAGCAATTCGGCTGATGCACAAAATCCTCACTTGACATAAACTCCTCAGGAACCTTTTGATAGACAATTATGAGTATCTTATGCTAGCGAAACTGGAAGAATGTGGCTGAGATGGTTCTGGAACTCAATGTAATTATTATGCAAAAGATAAGGTAATATGGCATCTAATTGGAGGACTCAGATCTTATGTCACAGACTTTTCATGTACCTAACTAATGTACTTCTATTTAGACTCCCAACAACTTGTTGTGGAGATTGATCAGCTAAATCAAATTCCACATTAGTCCTTTCAATCTGGACAGTCTCGCACCTTTTTCAGAGAACCAACAGAAATCATATTTTTTTTGGTAATAAACATGACATGGTTTTTATGAGAAAGAAAATGATTAGCTATTAAAATGAAAGAGTGAGTTACTATTGTCTTGAAAGAAGGGAGTGCCATGTGAACAAATCCAAATTAGTTTGGTAAGTTGGTCCCTCTCTCTATATTCTTATGGGCCCCTACTCCCCACTTCCCTTTCATAAATGAGATTTATTATGTAGTTCCAAGTGAATGAAGGCATCTCTCTCCGGCCTCTCCTTTGCCGGAGATTCAATTTTTTTAGCATTTTCCTCTCAAAATCATTAGCTTTCTTTTTGTCTTTCCTGCTTTGTCCCCCCAAGTTGAGCCCTTTCTCCCTGCGTTTTGCAAAATTTAGTTCTTTTGGGGATTTTCTGATTGAAATCATTTATTGAATCTTTGTATGTGTCCATGAATATTGTCTTATTGAATTTACTTTCAATCTCTTAATTATCTGATTTGGGTATGACCATACATTCCCCCTCCCCACTTATATTATTATCTCAAAAATCAACGCTTTGTATATTGTTACCCATCTATTGAAATATAATTTCTTAGTTATATATCGTAGTTGACTATCTTTAACGAATGAAAAATAATTTAAGATTTGAGATGAATGGGCTTACGTGTAGTTCTTATATGTTTTTTGGACAGGCATGATATGAGGAAGAACACAAACACGTGAATATAGTCGGCGACAGTTGTGGGATTAGATATCGAACTTCCCGTGCTCCTTTTGTGTGTGGCATCCACAGGAGGTACATATTTGTTTTTTTTTCTGCTGGCCTCTTGGCCTTGTCAAATCGGTCGTTATATAAAATGGAACTTTTCATCGTTTCATAAAGAATAATTTGACAAGACATACAATAAAATTAAGTAATGATCAAAACAAGCATTGTATTTAAAGTAACAAACGAGAGACAACAACCATCAGAAATTAAGTATTCAAAAAGAATTTTGACCCTTCATCATAGCAGATATCGAAGTGAAGTAGTAGAAATACCTTTTGTTCCATACTTCTTAAACATGTTATTCTGAAACAAAGAAACATATATCCTATTGAGGTTGACTTTTGATAGTTTGGCTTACGTCACCTTTATGATTATGCAGGCAATTTTTTTTAACTTTTTTGAGTTGAGGAGTTTGTATTGAATAACAAGCTCGACAGAATGGCATCAACGTTTGTAAGATATCTCTGTTCCATAACTTAACAGTTAACATGTTAAATGAGTATTGTTTGCCTTGTCTAAGTTTGCTCTCTTTACTTTCTGATACGTTTTTATTGTCCATGAGATTAAGAGTGAGTTCCCTTTTCAGGTGAAGTCTAGTAAGATGAAGAGGATGGAGTCGAAGAAATCACATGCTTGGTGGTGGGATAGCCACATTAATCCCAAAAACTGCAAGTGGCTTCAAGAGAATCTTGAACGTAAGCTATTGTCTTCTTTAACCTTACTTATCTTTGTCCAATCTCTTAATTTCGTATTTGTCTACTCTGCAAATGCCAAAGATAGACCATCCAAATATATACACCTTATTAAAGAATTCAATTAACAGGGCATCATTTATGCATTTAAGACACATACGCAAGAGATTGAAATTTGTAATAGTGAGTGATACGAGTAGCTACTCACCGGGCATTCTAATATTTCACCTCAGGGATCATTATGACAAATAGATTTGAACTATTACTAGAATGCATAATGACAGATAGTTACTATACTCCTGCAGTTTTATAATTCATATAACCTCTTGTCTGAGGCGGAGCTAGAAGGTTACTTACGGGTTCTTTTGACCAAATCATGTATTTGTACTAAAAAATCTATTAAATATGAACAAAAAATAAATTTAGAAGTATGGTAGTCTACTAATGGTACAACACTGGCGCAAATTATGGTAGGGGTCTTCTTCTTTGTTTTCCATCATTCCATTTAGACCAATTATGATAGTAGTCTAACTGTACCACCATTAACACATTAATTTAATCGGTAACCTTAGGAGGTATTTGTTTGTAAGATATTCTGTACAAAATTCAACAATTTTTATTTCTGCACCTAAAAAGGAAAGAATTCTAAAATCTCAGAAACGTTGGAAGATAGAGAAATGCTCAACACTTATCCGTGAATTTTTTCTAACTATAGCGCATGCAGTTTCTGCTTTCTTATTGGCTTGGTGGTGTTTTTTTTTCTTTGACTATACCTCGTGAAGATAGAGAAATGCTCAAACTTCTTTTTTGCAAATGTTCCAATCACTAGCTCTAAATAACAAGCTATCTTTCCCGTGTTAAATTTTGCCTACATGCACAAATTTTAAAATCATATTGGCTTCCCTTGCCCTGGCCTTATATCCTAGCGTCTCCCCTTGTATAGGTGTTAAATGTATCTCTTGCAAATAGGGCATGAAATGAGCGGTGGATCAAGATGAGTGGGGTCAAAACAGGTTAATTAAAAGCATAGGTCATGATCCCAACGCATCAAAATATTGGTTAAATCATTTTAAGGTGGGTCAAATGTGTTTTGAGTAGAGTCATAGCCTACCTGGAACTTCAACGTGTCTGTTTGAACTTTCATTCATTGTGACCTATTCTTAAGCAACACAAAAATAAATATTTCATTCAATATGCTTTGTGGTTTTGGTAATTCTAATGACATCGTGTGATATAATAATTTGGTCTTACACTATTATGGTATTTAAAATTTTAGATTTTCGTGTCCAAATTCTATTTTTTTACATTTCTCAAATTCTTTGATAGTTTCCGTATTAAAGTAAAACGGTCAGAAAAAAAAAGTAAAATGGTCAGAGAAGACCGGAGGCCAATTGACCGTACTTGTTTGTGATTCCATGAAAAAACTTTGAACAGTTTCATCCATTTATCTCAAAGGAGGTTACTAGCTATTA
>JAJOOF010020990.1:0-10117 GCA_029582545.1 Solanum lignicaule
CAACTACCAGCAAAGTGCAGAAGGATTCTAAACATGGATAAAGCACAAATCACAAATTTGAGAATCAAGACAAGAAAGATAACAGATATAAGCAGCCAACATGGATGACAGATACATTAATCAAGAAGTGAATAGTCTTGCCAGTTTTTATAGTTACATTACAATTTTGTGCCACTACCAGGGCATTAAATTGGTGAGAAAAAAAGAGCTACCTAGTCTTGGATATGAGTTTACAAAGAGTTCCACCAGCAAAAGTCGAGGACCACACATTCAGAATCGATTCCAATGCGCACCTTCTAGTGTCAAAGAGAACATATTTGAATCTATAGCTATCCACGCTGTGAGATTTAGATATCAAGGCAGAAATAGGGAAGGAAACATACTTGAGACATGGAAGTCGAAGCTTTGGATTAAGTTCCTCTTAGACTCCAGATGGAACTTTGAATCGATGCATACACCTACAAAAAAGGGAAAGATTAGATGCTCAAAGGAGGAGGAAGATAAACAGGGGCAGTACCTTTTGAAGAGGTTGAAGAAGAGTAGTATCACACACCCATGGTTGAATATTGCTCCAAAGAAGGCATCGGAGAAACGGAAAATTCACGAAAGGAAGAAGCAAGAAGGAGGAACAGCTAGAAACATGAAAAAAGAGATTTTGGAAACAAAATTTAGGGATAGAATTGGGAATAGCGTTAAATTTAGAAAGAGGATAACCATATATGGGTTAACTTTCCATTTTGAAAATTGGGCCAGGAGGATTTGTACTGTGTTTCTTTTTATTGAATAAAAGAGCTGCGAGCTCAAATTTGATTTAAAAAAAAAAAAATAGAATTCAACTCCTAATTAAAAAGCTAACTAATTGACTAAGTCTATTTTAATAAAATTACTGCAGTAAAAAATTTACAATTCTATAGCAAATATTCAATAATGTTTAATATTATATTTTTATGATGTAAAACTAAAATGATATGAAGATGGCCAGCCACTTTTGGGTTGGCATTTATAGACAATTAATCAATTTTTTTATTAAAATAAAATGGCCCAAGACCCTATTTAAATTTTTAAAAACTGATATAAAGATAAAGAAATATGAAGCAAAAATAAATTAAAATGAAAAAATCCAAAAAAAAAAAAAAAAGGAGGGTACATAATGATTGTCCCTTTAATTAAAAGAAAGTTAATAATCAAGTGTTGAAAGACTTTGAGTCTTTGTCTTTATCTTTTCTTTTTTCATTTCAAATTTAATTGGTGGAATGACCTGAGAGGCCCTTATACATGACTCAGATTGTAAATTAGATCCTTTTACTTCACAAAGTTTCAGTTAGACATTGAAACTCATTTAAAATAAGAGTCATTGGACAAGTCAGGCCATTTGTTCACTAAGTGCTCTATGTTAATTTTATATAAATACCTCTCAATTTCTACACAAATATATATATTACAATACAAGGTTAATGGGTGCTCGAGCACCCGGATGATTCTATATGGGTCCGCCCCTATTGGTAGCCAAAATTTTCTTGATTCTTTTATTGAATTCTTAGATTTTGTACTCTGCTTCCTTGAGCGATGTAGCATAGACTATGATAAAAAAAATTCACTTTTTTAACATAAATTTTGGAAGAAAAGTAAAGATGATTTAAATGGAATAAATCCATCAACTTGCGGGGCCATATATAATCAGGGGCGGATCTACATTGCCCTTTCTGACAGAGGCGTATCCAGGATTTTGAGATAATGAGTGTACTATTATAAAAATGTTGATCTAAGATATAAAATTGATCGGTTTGATATTTAGGTTTTTACTACTGAAAATCGTTAAAATTTTAATATTATAGGCCTAAAATTAATTTTGATTGTATTAATTAAAATGCCTAAAGTTCTACCAATTACCACTTAGAGAAGTGTTATCTAATTTGGCGAAATGGTACCGTTATACTTGTATGCATTTGCATTCTAGACCCTTATACTTAATCTTTTGCCAACTGATTACACTCAATTAAAATGGAACTTTTAAAACCATCTGACCATTGACTGAACTTATGTGACATTTTTTTGCTGACTCAGTATAGAGCGTGGTATCAACACTTTAAAAGGAGAGTGAAAGCAATAAATTTGCTTTAGAAAATTAATTAAATAAGAAATATAAAAAGGAAAAACAAATTAAAGGTATCAACCCCTCCTTCTGTCATCGTCCCAAAACCCTAGTCATTGTCACTTTCATAAGCCCTAGTTCGTCCCCAATCCAGGTTGGAAATTGAAGATGATGTTGCGATCGACAGTCAAGGAAGAGAACGTTTAAGAATTCCAGCTACAGAAGAGTAGATATGGATTCTCTTCTTTACATGTCTACTAATGAACTTATCTTTATGTTTTCTAGTAATACTACTACTTTGTTTTACTACAATTTTATTGAGAAAGTGGATACTAAATTGTTATTGATTTGAGATTAGTAATTTATCGATGCATTGCAACAAACAGAGGTTCACAACTTCTCTGTTTTCTTCTGGAGTTCTGAGAAAAAATGATACGGATTTCGGTGTCTCCTGCGACGTCATTTTTGTCTACATCTACACCCATTCTGTCCACTAAACCTCCATTAATAATTGAGTGTTTTAGTGAGTCTTAGCGGTGTCAATGAAAGTTTCAGATGTTGAACAAGAAGATAGTCAATGTTGATTTTTCTCTGGTTGCCACGGATCTTCCATAGTGGTTTAGAGCATGGACAATGAAGAGAAATTGAGAGGAGAGAAAATAGAATTTTTTTTCTATGTTGAGTTATGGGTTTGACTATGCGTGGTCTTCTTCTTCGAGCCTAAAAAATCTGCCACAAGACTCAACATTAAGAAAACGTTGTTAATTCATGTTAATAAGTCAAATGCTGTTAATCAAGAAACCCCCCCCCTGTGGGTTTCTAAACTTTATTGTCATTTTTCGAAGAAGAAAGGAATTAGAGGAATGAAGATTGTGGTGAGATCTCTAATGGTTGTTGTGGAGGTGAAGGAAAGTTGAGAAATACAATTATTATTATTTTTATTTTTTAAGTAGAATTTTTATTTTTTTTGTCTTTTATGAAGTAACATTTTGGTTAATTATCTGATGTGGCATTATGACATGATGTTAATATATTTGATGTGGATATGACATGTCATTTTATAAGGGAGAGTGAGTTACACACATGATTGGAGGGGTTTGAAAGTCTTATTTTATTTGAATTTAAGAGTCCAGTTGACGACAAAGGATTAAGTAGGAGGATCAATGATACAAACTCATATAAGTATAAGTAGGGGTGTTCACGGTTTGGATAAAAATCGATCCAAACCGTAAAACCAAACCAAACCAAACCGATAAAATAAAACCGATTTTATTTGGGTTTGGTTTGGTTTGGTTTTAGATTTTTGAAAACCGATAGTATTTGGTTTGGTTTGGTTTTAGATTTTTGAAAACCGATAGTATTTGGTTTGGTTATAGTTTTATTAAAAAAAAACCGAAGAAATAATCGAACCAAACCGATGAATTATATACATATATTTTATTAATATACATACTTAATATATTATTTTTATAAACAATTTTAAAGATCTTATATATGTTTTCATTAAAATTTCCTTATACTTTACTTATTGAAAGCAAGAATGTCCAAGGTGAAAACATTTATCTTATTAATTTCATGTAAATGAGTGTCTATGACAGTTCTTTGTGGGACTAAAAATGTTATTATCTCTTCCTTCTAGGACAATATAGTGAATTTTAAAGCTTTATTGATAGTAAATTCAGTGATCGAAAGTTCGGCAATTTAAGTCCTTCTAACTATTTTTTGTTTTGAATGAATTGTTGTCACTTTTTTCACATTTTGAATGAATTATTTTTTTTATTTTTGTGTATGGTTAATAACCAAATAACCGAACCAAACCGAAACCGATAACCACCAAGCCGATAAATGTATATTATATTTGGTTTGGTTTTGATAATTTTAAAACCAATTAAGTTGATTTGGTTTTGATTTTGACCAATAACCGATCCAATCGACCCGTGAACACCCCTAAGTATAAGGGTCCATCAGACAATTTTAAAAAGAAAAATAAAATACGATAAATATAAAATTCAAATTTCTAACCTCGCGGAGAGAGGTGCACCCAGCCATAATTGCATCATGTGATACTCCGAGTGTGGGTACACACATTTATATTTCAATATTTAAAAAAAAAATATAACACTAATATATATGATCTTGGGAGGGGACCATATGTTCTCGTGAACCCGGTGACCCCCCTTAGATACGCCTCATCTTTCCGAGTGTTCGAGCACCCATTAATTTCATATCGAACTAACTATATTTATATAAAAATTTGAAGTAATGGGATAAATTTAAAGAGCGAACACCTATGTAATAAGCAGTGAATTGACTCAGTGGTCATAAGTGGGTACTTAACGTTCATGTGCATTAGTGTTTTGTCCCCGGGTTCAATCCCCTTTGGAGGCATTTCTTACTTTCTTGCTCATTTGCTAAATTGTCCTTAAAAAAAAAAGCTTTTATTAAAAATAAAAACTTTTCCTTTATTCAAAATAATATTTATTATAGTTCTTGGTATTAATTTTTTCGGTATTGTGCTTAAATATGATTGTATTTTTTTTATGAGAATTTGCTTATTCTATTTTGTGATTGATAGTTAAGGGAGCACCCACGCCTTAAATTTTGAATCCACCACGGTATATAATACACAAATTTAATTTGTTTAAGTGTAAAAAAGGAGTTGAACACGTAAAGTCCAGAGTATTTGGACTAAGGTTTTAAAAGGTAAAGTTGAAACTTGTTTTGATGTTTCATGTTTGCTTCAAGGTGAAGAAGGTTTTAAAAAAATCACGGGAAAATGAATTTTTGATCAAAATAAGTCATTATTAAATTCAATTTATCAAAATAATATTTTATTTTATTTTTGAAATTTTACAAAACTAGTATGAACGTTTTTCTTAGTAACATTTTAAGTTATATTTTATTTAAAAAAATTGAATGACAAAAAGACAAAGATCTGACGGAGTAAGCAGTCATAAAATGTTAGTGTCAGCAACGATTTATAATTCGTTACTCTGAAACACGCTTTACAGCTAAAAAACGTAACTCACAATATCATTTCTCTGGAATAACTGAAAAGTAAAATTCAATCTTGTACATGCTTCATTTAACTTTATTCAACTTTCCACTACTAAAATGAATATATTCACTTGAATATATATATGATTTTCTCTTTTCTTCTCATTTCATACCTAGACAATACTGGTCTAGTTAAATGTTTGACTGTTGAAGATTTGGAAAATATGGTCGCAGTTGGTACCAAACCAGATCGAAGGAGGGACGAGTCCGCCTCAAAATTTCCCTTCTAGTAGTAGCTGCAGAGTTAGCAAAAGGAGAAAATCTGTGACGATATTCATCTTCAACAGCCAAAGGAGAAGAAAATAACGATAGATAAAATTTCGTAATCGAATCACAAAAATTCTATGGAATTCCATTTAGTTATGGATTAGCAATGGAGTGACGAATTATAATTCAATTAATTAAAAACTTTTTAACCACAAATTAGATGGAGATTACCAACGAACCCCATTTTTTTTTATGATCGTGGTGTCTGAGTCAGCTTTCGCGCGCCTTGACTAATTCCACAAGATATATGTCACTCCTCACCAGCAACATGTATCAAATAACTTTGTCCACCAAGACTAGGACATATGAAAAGAATCACCTATTATTTTTTTTGTCTCCGCTGAATTTTGAAAAGAATCACCAAGACTAGGACATATGAAAAAAATCACATATGTATGAAAAGAGAACATAAGAAACTCGTATATATTTTCAAGTGAACGTAGGATAGAATTATATAGAAAAATCATTTTGGCTAGAATAGTATTTTACCTATGTTATTTTACCTTTTTAAACATTTTTGCCATTTTAACTTTAATACATTTTAACTAAAAAATGAAAAAAAATCAGTTTATTTTTTAAAAAAAAATTATAGTTTTTTAAAAATTCTGGCCAAATTTTCTGACTATTTAGCATTACTCGAATTATATTTGATACACCATTATGTTGGATGTTTAATGAAATCAAATTTAGTAGTCGTAATTCAATGAAGTGTAATGTAATTAGTAGAAGCTCAAAGGTTGTCAACCGAGACGTTAATGCGTCTGTTCAACTTTCAAGTATTCCAGCGCGCACCAAAAATGTTGCATGATCACGCAAACAGAGCAACTCAATTTTCACCAAAATTGCAAAGCAAGTGATCAAATATAATGTCTTACATTCCGCCACACAAGAGGCAAACAAAGGGCTCGCCACCGCTTGAATCAACTCCGGCACCGGAGTCTGTCATGAGATCTGTTTTCAACAAGAGAAGGGATGCTCGGAACGTCGGTTATACTGATCATACTATCTTAAAATGATGAATTGAGATTTTCATCTCTTGTCAGCTTCCAACCTCTTTCACCAGAGTCCTTTGAGACAAAATCAGGCCTACATCCTCTCTCTTTGGTTTCAACTCATCAAGGTACTATATATATATATATATATATGTTGTTTAATTAAAAATCCGATCATCGTTTTTGATACCAAAAATGTTAGGGCTGAAATGAACAGAGTTGAGTGATTTTATAAGATAAAAATACTAAATTGAGTAACTTTATTGATACAAAATAAGTTAAATGAACAGAGTTGAGTGGCATTTTAAGATATTTACTCAATTTGCTTCTTATAACTTTTTTCTTTTTGGCAAATGCTTCATTAATTGTTTTTAGTTTTGTGTCTGTATAGTGTTTTTAACTTCTTGAACGTGACCTACAAGATGAATTCAATTTTGGTTGTGTTGTGTCTAGTATCTGAGAAAACCTTGGAAAAAACTAATTTCCCTAATGGAGGTAAAGGGGGAAATAGAAAAACATTTTTTTCAGAGGATTTTTCTATTTTTATGTTGCTTTAATTGATACAATTGTTGGTTTTTTATATAAAAATAGTGCAGCAAAAATATTTGGAAATATAGATTAAAACGTCTCTTGATAATTTTACTAAATAAGGGGCAAACTGAAGTTCAAAACCACCCCATACAAACTGAAGTTCAAAGCCACCACTTACAAAGCAAATTTTATCTAGTAGAGTCATTTAATTCATATTTATACGTTAGTATATTAGTTTTATATTTTTATGTTTAGTAAAAGCATCATACACTAACGTGCATTAGCCAACGTTGGTGGTGCACTCGTCGTCTTCAAATCATGGGTTCGCCTTTGCTTTAGTGATGCTCATTAAGCTATATATCTATAATTTTATAGGTTGCAGTGAAGGAATAAAGAATGAGCTTATAGAAACACCATGGCTTTTGATTGCTGCAAATGTGAAGAAGGATTTGCTTTTGTCATTTCAACATATGAAACGTGAGATGGAGGAAGCTGATATGGCACAAGTAAAACCGTCTATAGTTGCTCGTTTTGGAAAAGTTCTCTTTTATGGGTCAGACAATCTTCTTCATTTAGTTCACATGTTATGCTTTTATGGTCGCGTTAATTAGAAATTTTAACACTTTTCTGTTCTGAGAAACAACACTTCGTATCTTTTATAGCATGTATCAAACACCTCATATATTATATGTATCATGCTGCTTACTTTGTTGTGTTTGAAGCATTATTTTGTTAGGTTATTCGTATACAAATGTGTGTTTCAAAATACTTGTCATGTTCTTTGTGATGCAGGACTTCTTCAATTGGTAAAGATAGCCTAAAACAAAACTTATTGACTGAAACTACTTTGAGAAAAATTAAAGGATCTTTCCATACGGATGTTCCTCCTTCATATATGGATTATGTAGAAAATCTAGTAGTGGAGAATCTCTGACTAGAATATGTGCAAGGGAAAGAACTGTACTATGTTAAGGTATATGCTACTTTCAAGCTTCTAAAAAATGTCTTCGTCCTACTGTATTCTTTCTTTATCCGTGTGTTTTGTAGATTTCCGATAACTTGAGGACAGAATCAACTGTTTCCTGCAAATGTACTGTGGCAAAAGATCATAATAAGATTCAGCTCTATAAGGTTAGTACTCTAAACCTTTTATGCCTTCAATTTCGCGGTACTGTCATTAACATATTTATACATGTCTCCTTATTTTTAAGATTGAGTTGAACCGAGTACGCCACATGGTTGCAGACATGAGCATTCTTGGAAAGAGCTCAGACCTCAGATTGTTTGTATATACCAAGAAAATCAAGATGGCTTTATCTGTAAGTTATTTACTCCATTCAAATACAGAGATGTTGGTTATAGGCTCAAGATGTTGATGAATATTTTATATCAAAAGCTCTTTTTGGTCATTTATATATAAGGATTAAACTCTTGATTTCAAGCTTCTCACAACTGTCGTATGTAATTCTCTTATTTGAGTGTTTACAGTAGTATTACGTCTTTCTATGAGTGTTGTGCTTTAGATAATTCTTCACATTTTTCAGGATGAGGAGATTAATGAAATTAAGGATCTTATTGGTTCTGCCATTTTGGACTCAGAATTACCAGGTGGTTTAAGATGGCCTTTAGACAAGCGCCATTCTTCAAGGGGTCGATATGTTGTTAATGCTATTGGTCACACAACTGCAAAATCATATATGAATTCATCAATTAGGTTTAAGTTTCGACATGCAAATCGATCTAAATTCAAATCTTCAACTGGTGAGGTTACACAGGAGATTTTCCTGAAAATGCCTGGAATTGTATCAGAGTTACATGTAGGTTCTCTTCTCCTGATGACAAGCAATTACGTTCCTCATTTTATTTTATGTTTTCCAATTTTGGATGTCTCTGCATGATACATCAACGTTGGTTGGTGTTGGTCGAAACCATAGCATAGTATTCTTAGTATAAGCATCGACTTGACTTGATTTGATTTTCATTCTCTTATAAAAAATGCAGAAGCAAACAATAGATGAAGATCTGGTGTTTGAAATGCTGAAAAACAACTTGAAGTTAATTTTGGATCTTTTTCTGTTAGATGGCTCGAACTCATAGTCTTAGAGTTGGAAGTGAGGGGTGCTTACTGCTTACCATCCAAGCAGCTCCCTCTTGTCTGTAATTAGCTTTGTTGTTAAGCTGCAATGAATAGAGCATCTTACTTTAGCTGTCACATTTCGTTTTACATATGATGTTTGGCACTAATAACTCATTGAACAGTTAACAACCTAATGCACTACTTTTGAAGGATCTGACACACACTTAATGATATTTTTGATGAGTTTGAGCAACATAGATAGCAACTGTATATATGATTCTAGCTTTCTACTTAATTACGTGGCTCAATTACATTTTAAGCAAAATCTAGATACACCATCGATCCTTTTTATTCTAATTTTGTTTTCCTATGGGTGTTAATGAGTCCATGAATACAAGATAGATATTGAACGATGGTTCGAAGTCCTTCATCAAGATATAGAAGGTTGGAATTTTCTAAAAACCTCAAATTCTGAAAACACCAATGTTAGGCATAGTGTTAGTCTTATATCTCATCTCAAATGTTTGTTAGGCCTGATAAAATTTTTTTAATCATATTAGATACTTTGGATATATTACTTTTACTTTATTTTACTTTACTACCTATATAGAAAGGAGAGTTGAGTTGCTTGTTTACCTTGGGCTAGGGAGTATTTTAGGGGTTTCTTTTAGTGTTAGCATTATTGTGTCTGCACATTTATACTTTTAAAAATGTACTTCTAGTTTGATTGCCTTAAAATCCTAAATTTAACCAACTACTTAAAGGGTATTTTTGGTATTTAATATTTGTATGTGTTGATGTCTTCTGTATATATTTATGATGAATAAAGGATAGGCCAACCTAATTTAACTCATTAAAAGAGCCTCAAAGTTGTTAACTATTTCATCTGAGAAAAGACCCAAAATAGTCTTTTATCTTTGAGTTAAGATTCAAAGTCATCCTTGAGTTTTCACATGGAGCACTAATAGTCTCACATGTTTGCAAATTTTTATCTATTTTTTAATACTGATTTTTTCCACTATTTAATATGAAATGTTTAATCATCTTTATATATATATATATATATATATATATATATATATATATATATATATATATATA
>JAJOOF010020991.1:0-10110 GCA_029582545.1 Solanum lignicaule
CATAAATCCCTATATGGTCTCAAACAGGCACCGAGAACATGGTACATGCGCCTTCATCAATTTCTCATGGTTGTCGGATTTTCTCCTTCCAAAACAGACACATCTCTATTTGTCTATCAAGCTCATGGTGTCACAACTTATTTGCTTGTTTATGTTGACAATATTATCGTCACCAGTAGCCATCCCTCATTTTTGGAATCAATCATATCCAAGTTAGGAGATGAATTTTCTATTCGTGACTTAGGTTGCCTAAGTTTCTTTTTAGGTATTGAAGTGAAGCACACTGCCACCGGACTTTATCTTTCTCAACAGCAATATATTGCAAACTTGCTCACCCGGGCCGCAATGCACAATTGCAAACCAGTGCGCACTCATATGGCACCGAATACTAAGCTCCATGTCGGTGATAGTCCTTTATTTGATGACCCAACTTTGTATCGAACTATTGTTGGAGCTTTGCAATATGTCACCTTGACTCGGCCGGATCTTGCATTTGTTGTTAACAAGGTTTGTCAATTTATGCACTCTCCAAGTCAAAATCAATGGTCTGCTGTAAAGCGTGTCCTTCGATATCTCAAGCTCACTATGCATCATCGATTTGTCATTCCTCGTTCATCCAACTTAGTGCTACAAGCTTTCACTGATTCGGATTGGGCAGGCTCTTTGGATGACAAAAAGTCCACGGGTGGTTACACAATCTTTCGTGGAAATGCATTGATCTCTTGGTCATCTAAGAAGCAACGGACTGTTGCTCGCTCGTCAACCGAATCTGAATATAAAGCTCTTGCTGATGCTGCAGCTGAGCTCACGTGGTTGCAGTCCTTGCTCTTTGAGCTCAACATTCCGCTTCGCACATCTCCTATGTTATGGTGTGTCAATCTTGGTGCAGCCTATCTGTCCATCAATCCATTTTTTCATGCCCGCACCAAGCATGTGGAGATAGATTTTCACTTTGTCCGTGACAAGGTAGCTCGCAAGGATCTCTCTGTTCAATTTCTATCCACAAAAGATCAACTTGCCGATGTTCTTACCAAGCCTCTTGCTTCAGCCCGGTTTGAGTTTCTTTGCTCCAAGCTGAATGTCATTCCTCCACCTTCAGCTTGCAAGGGGAGTATTGGAACTACTGTTATGACTCCTTTGAAGAGTTCGACTCCTACGTCAACTAGTAATCCTAACGACAAGGGATAACTTAGTTTAGTATAATTAGATCTCCTAAGTCACATATAATTCAAACTACTATCGTTGTATATAAATACGGGAATAGACATAACACATTGTAAGAGGGCAATATAAATAATATATCCTTTGGTTATTGCTTCTGGAGAATATCACGTTCTAACACTCATCACTGTACTACTTTTGTTTGATATATCTAAGGTTAGGGTCTGATGGAAAACATATATGCACAGCGGAAGCATACCAAAATCTTACTGCTTACATGAATAATAGATAACCAAATCGTTTATGCTAGAACACATAAACTTGTTGAATTTAATTCGATAAATACCTCTTGAAGCGTGAGCAGATACCTTCAAGCGAATTCCCAAGTTAGACGGACCTTCAAGCAAATTCACAAGATAGACAACAATTATGGTCTTCTACCGTGATCCCAAGTTTACATCTGAACTCTCTCAATACTTGGGTGGGCAAGTATCGAATAAAAAACTAATCAATCTTTTTCTAGATTAGGAGAATCTCTATTTATAGATATTTCTTCCCCAATCCAAAAAGGAGAAGAAAACCCAGTTTTCTTGAAAAACAAGGAAACACATGCCTACTCCTTTTTTCCCTAAGAAATAGGATTCTGAGTTCTAGTTAAATATGGGCACTGGAGGAACCACATAATTAATTACTGAGGCTTCCTATTATGAAAATAATTCCAAATAATTAATTTGAATTATTCTTACCATAATAAATTACAAATCATTCCACTAGAAATTCGTAATTGCACTCCTCTATTTATATTTCGTAATTCCCCATTAAACACTTATGTAATTTCCCATGTTAAGATTTCAGATACTAATCAATAAATTAAATTACTGACGAATTTAACTTAATGATTAATTTCCTTTAGAGCACTACTTAACTTATTTCTTGTGTCGGATTCATAAATCTACTTGCAAGGTTTGACACGATGAAAACTATAAGTTTCTCAAAAAGGCATATCAATCAATCTCTAAAACGAGACATGAATTTCATCAACTAACTTATTATTTCACCAATATATATTGTTATCATCCAACTTACCAGGCATATTGACCCATCTCAGAATCTCACCTTTTAATAAATCAAAACGATAATTAATATATACAGATCATAATAGTTATATCAGGATTAAGAATATAAGTACATTTAATAGTTTAGAGAATATGTTTTGTCAGTTAGTCTAAAACAATTATCTCTACTCAGTCCCGTTTCATACATACAAAATGCACTAGCACAAGAAGTTGGAATTATACCGTTCTCATAATCAAGATAAATTACATATAATCTTATGCTACAATCGTACCGATAGCATGTCCAATTTCCATCCTAGATTGTGAACAAATTTTTTTATACTTATAAGAATCGATGATTTAATCCTCTGTGTATAAGCTAAAACTCTACACACTAAATCATCTACTATATAAGTAAACAGACATCATAAACGAATATATGATCTATTAAAACTGAGTAAATATGCATTCTATAATAAATATTATATCTTAACATATGGTTAATAGTATATATCCCAACAGGGTCATGACTCATGCCTAAATCCCAAAAAACCACCTAGTGTGGAGTGTAAAAATAAAATAAAATGTTTATTACTGCCATGAATATTTTTTTGTTCTCTGAAGTTGGATATCAATTTGAATTTTATTTTTATCCGATATATTTGTACCACTTCTTACATATTCATGGATCCTTTCTAATTTGTAACAACATCACATTGAACTTATTTCAATTTTTCACAACATTTCTCAAATACATGATATTTTTGAAAATTTGAAACATCGTAGTAAAAGATGCTTCAAAACTTAATTTATGATTACATTTCTTAAATACATGATACTTTCAGAAATACAAATTTGTTGCTCAAGATACTCTGATCTTATAGCCAAGCATGAAAGTGGAAGTTCACAAAAGTTGATTTGTCGAGGGTCCCAAGTCCTAGTGGATTTTCTTATTATTGTTGATAGAACTGTTGTCCGTACCTTTATGATTCCTCTCTGTGTATATTTTCGTGAAAATATAGTATGATAATTGATAGATAATGAAATTTGTTTGTTAAAATAACTGAGAAAATTTCAAAAGGTAAAAAAAAATAATCCTAGAGTTGGTACTAAATGTACTTCAGGTCTCTTTTCATTTTGAGGCCTAAGAAGCTAGACATTGCACAACCTAGAGAAGAAAAAAGATGGTATTATGTGGGGAGGTGAGTAAAAAACGTAGCAAAAAACATGTCGATAAGAGTGATGATTATTCTGAGAATGATACGTTCAGAAGCAAAAGTAATGGCCTGAAGCAAAATAAACTTGCATCAAAATCATCTTCATATAGTTTCTGGAGAAGTTGTTAACTTTAAGAGTGTGTGTTGTAGGACGAAATTAAGTTCTATTGTGCCTCTTATTCTCATGGTTGTTGAGGAAGTAGAAATCATGAAAATTGCTGAGTTGAATTGTTCCTCTATTAATCTACATCAATTTTCCTCACGTTCTTTTCTTCTGGAAAGTGACTATTTCAGATTTCGACAGAAAAAAATTGACTGAAAAGTGTGATATACTCTCTATTTGGTGAAGGTTTTTGAATACTTTGATAACATAATTTATTTGTTTTACTTTTAGGTGGATTTTAGAAATTTACAATTCAAGTTTGATCATTTTATACTATATTCATCTAATTAAATTGAAAAATCAGTATTCTCTTACTTCATTACATATTTTACTATTAGTGAATGTAGTGATGTCCTCTTAAACTGTCACTTCTAAATAATTTAATTTGATCCAAGTATTCATCTAATCAAAACTCAAATTTTCTTTATGATGTTTCATCATTTTGAATAAATATTTTTAAAAATACACCAAATTATATATTGGGCCCGTACTGACACGGCCGCACGGGCCATGCCTAGTATATATATATATATATATATACACATACATTACAGATAGGCACAATGGCGTACATAGACATTTTTGTAAGTGATGTCGACATTTAACTAAGATGTTAATGGTGTCCATATTTAAATAAGTTATCAGATCGAGCCTAACTTAAAATCATTTTTTTTTTAAGATAAAGGGGTCATTTTATAAGAAACAAAAAATAAAATAAAATCCAACACTGTGAAGGTTCGAAACTTGCGACGGACAATTCATTGGGAGAGCACTTGACCACCGAACTAAGAAGCTCAATCGATGTAATTTAGTTATTTTTATTTTATTTATCTATTCATCTTTAACATATCATATATATATATATATATAAAAAATTTCGACCAAGCGGTGTCGGATGAAACCCCGCGCTATAACGTGTGTCTGCCCCTGGCTAGGCATATACATAACCAAACTAAAATTTCAAGCTTCCAAAACTGAAGAACTATAGTAGTAGTACCTTTCAAATTTCCTCCAACCAATCAACTAATACAAATGTACAAAATAAATTGGATAAATTACTTATATACACAAGTTTAATTTACTTATTCTCTATTTTTCCCTATCTTTTAAAAATATTACTTAAATCCCTTCTTTCTCTTAATTTTAAAAACTACTTGATACATAAAAGTCACCAGCCAAATTCACATTCACCACTCTCTTTTTCTCTCCTATTTTCTCTCCCTAAATTCACTCCAAATTCTTAGCAGTTACAAAATCTATATCCAAATTTGATTTTCAACAAGTTTAAACTAACAAAACATTAAAAAAAATTAGAAAAAATTAAAAAAATTAATTAACCAAACATAAAAAAAATAAATTACGAAAAATGTTTTCCATAATACCAGATACAAACCTCGTTTCTTTTTCATATTATGTTCATACTAATCATGTCCAATAATAGTAAAAATTGAATTAAAAAAGGTGTATTTCCTCTTTAATATAATCCTATACGATTAAATGGATTTGTTGGAAGCACTTCCTTAATTAACTTTAGGCTGATTTTTGATTAGTTGCATATTATTTGGTAATAATTAATATAATATTTAGAAATTTTTCATAATTTGAGTTGGTTATGGACTCTAACAACTAATCATTCGTTGAAAATGATTAGGATTCTTGTATTATTATTTAATCTTCTCATTGTCTCATAATAATATTAGTTTCAATTTCACCAAAATTTCAAACAGTCTAATATTTTCCTCTTTTTTCCTAGTGTTTTTCATAATCAAATTTCTTTAATGGATTGTGTTTGTTCATGTATCTAATTGATAACTCAATTCTTATTTATTGTGATACATTTATAGATACACTCTATTTCAGCTTACATACATCCTTCTTTCACAACCTTATTGTATCAGATACATTATTATCAACTACAAAATGATACATTATGTAAATTATACATATCTTCCAAGGCAAATAAAACAATACTTATCAATTTAAACGAGATACATAAATAGTAATGTACCATGCACTAAACAAAATAAGATACATAAATAATAATGTATCATGCACTAATTTTCTAGGCATGATATGCAAATTCGAATGCATACTAAATGTATCTGATACATAACAATTACCAAACAATAATGTATCGATCTCAAACCTAAAATCTTATGGCAAAACTTTCTTATTTAATGTATTTAGTAGAAATACAACACTTATCATTTAATCGAAAGGATCTTCATGATGTATCTTCTCTAAATTTTTGATAATTTTGAATCAAAATTGAAAGAATCTTCAATGAACTAGGAGAATAATTTTGAAACTCAAAATTTTCAACAATTTTGAATCAAAACTGAAATGATCTTCAATGAACTAGGAAAAAAAAATTGAATCTCAAAATTTTCGACAATCTTGAATCAAAATTGAAAGGATCTTTGATGAACTTGAAGATTCACAAAAGAAATCGTTTGTCCAACAACAATTCCACCACTTTTGTATCCTTCCTAACTCACCTCGCTTACCCAAAATTTTGACAAAAGTTTTTGAATCAAATCTGAAAGGTTTCTTCGCTGAATAGGGAGGCCGAAACAATTTGAAAAATTGAATTTCTTCGTTATGTTATTAGCTCTGTATGATTGAAAGTAAGAAGAAACGTAAGAAGATCGAAATATTCAGTTTTTTTTTTTTCCCCTTAATTAGTGCAACAGATGGATACTATGAGATCTTAATTTGATTTTTTGTTTTTTTTTCCCCCTTAATAAGTGCAATAGATTGATAATCAACAATAATGTATCTGGATCCTTAATTATGTAATGCCTAAAAACATGGGATTTGTGTAATTAGAAAAAGAATAGGGATAGAATGTAATTTAGATTTTACACTATGGTATTTATGTAAGTTATACTAATAAATTTAGCACCAGAAACACTCACTCCAGTTTTCAACCAATAATCAAGCACTGATTTTGAATTACTTATTATTGTTTACCATGCTAGATTCTTAACATAATAATTACCTAGATGAACATGATAAGTTATAAAATAAATAAAATTAATTGTATTCAATGACGTACTTGTTTGAATTATAACGAACTATAGAACATGCTAGACATTCCTTTTTAGTATCCATTTTCAATAGATGATGGCGTCAATGTGATAGCTATCACACGCTTGTTTATAACTCTCTTGATATGACCATAAGAGAAGATAAAAGTATCTTATGTAGGATTAGAGAGGTGACCTAGCTGTAAATAGTGAAATTCTAGTGACCCTTTATGTTATGAGACTTATTAGGTTAAGCCAACACTCACCACCTCACTAGACCCACCAAACACATAAAGTCACGATTCAATATCAATTCTCACAATATAATTAAGGTTTATGAACTAGCATACAACCTATAATAATTAAAATATAAATAAAAAATTTAAATAATGTGAGCCTTTTTTTCAATATTCTCTCAGTTGGGCTACATTAGGAAGAAAAAGTTTATTTTCGAAAAGAAAACAAATTTTAACTTTCTTGAAATGAGATTTTCCGGATTGATGAAAGAATTGTGGTAAAATTTTAGAAAATAATCCATAAACATTAATCGGCCTATTAAGAGCATGTTTGCATTACTGTTAAAAACTGCTTATTTCTAGAGTCAATTCCCCAAATGGTCACCCAAGTTCAGGGAATTGCCTTGAAATATCATTTATGTTTCATTTAGGACCAAAATATCATTCAATTATTATTATTTTCCTCCAAATATACTTAGCACTTCAAAAGTTCACTCTCTCTTAGTTGACATGCCATGTCATTGAAACCTTTTTTTTTAATAATAGACTTATTTAATTCATCAAACTCATTTAACTAAAATAATGATTTTATTATTTTCTAAAAATATATATTAGTTTATTAAGAAGAAATTTTCATACTTAAGAATTTTTTATCATAATTCAATTTTTTATTTTTTTTATACCATGAAGAATAGTTTTTTAAAACTTACCATAATGCCATAATTTTTGAATAATTATAAACACATATATTCAAAAAATATTGATATATAAAATCACTTATGAATATCAACTTACATCAATTAATCATATATTATATAATGGATCAATAATATTAGAGGTCAATTAACTATTAAAAAATAATTAATTGGGTGCTTTGAAATACATATATACTCACAATGTCTTTTCTTTTTTTCTGAAAAGAAAGTAGTAAGTGAATAATATTTTTGTTAGAAAATAAAATTTTGATCTTTATTTATCAGTATATTAATCTCATATAATATGTATATTATTGAATTAAAATAGGCAATTCAATTAATTATTACTTGTATTTCATGAATTTGGGATGAGATAAGAACATATATTGGTGCTTAATTGTATGAGAAGTTAAAATATTATATAATATTATATAATATAATATAATATAGAATAAAAGAATAAAAACAAAAAATTAAATTAAAAAAATTTAAATAATAATTTTCTCTTTCTTACCAACTTTTTTTGTCAACCTTACAAATTTATTTGAATACTTTTATGAAAAAGAATTGCTTAAAATTTTCAAATAATTTACGTAGGAATTTTAAAAATTACCAGGTAATAATTGCGCATAGAAGTTTTTTTCATTTAATTTTTTTGGTAAAAATATATAAAGGAATTAGATTTTCAAATGTTTTTTTATAATCTTTATAAATTTTCATGTAATTTATAAATTTGTTTTGTATAGACATAAGTTGATGAATTAAATAGGTCTATTATTTTTTTAAATGATGATTTAATGATGACATATCAACTAGAATAGAAGGAAACTTTTGAGCTATTTAGTATTTTTTTTGGATAAAAAATATAATATTATTCACTTTCTATTTTTCTCAAAATAAAATAAAATATTGTAAGCATGAATTTCAAAATACACAATTAATATTATTGTAATAGTTAATTGACCTTTAATATTATTGATTCATTATATAATTTATGATTAAGTGATGTAAGTTAGCATTCATGAGTGATTTGTATATCAATATTTTTTTGAATGTATGTGTTTATAAGTATTCAAAATTGATGATATCATAGTACATTTTAAAAATCTATTCTTCATAACATAAAAAAAATAAAGACTTTAATTATGATAAAAGATTCTTAAGTATGAAAATTTATTCTTAATAAACTAATATATTTTTAAAAAATAATAATATGATCATCATTTTAGTTAAATGAGTTTAATGAATTAAATTAGTCTATTATTAAAAAAAAGACTTTAATGACATGACATGCCAACTAGGAGAGAGTGAGACTTTTCAGGTGTCAAGTATTTTTGGGGGAAAATAATGATAGTTGAGTGATATTTTGGTCTTAAATGAAACATAAATGATATTTCAAGGCAATTTCCTAAATTTGGTGACCATTTAGGGAATTGACTCCTTATTTCTAGAAGTGCTTTTGAAAAATAACTTTACTGAAAAGTGCAATTTGTGTTTGACAAATTCATTTGAAAGTATTTTTGATAAACAATTTGTATTTGACTATCTTTTTAAAAAAATGCTTTTGAGAGTCAATTTATGAAAAAGGACAAGTATCAATGTGCTTTTAAGATTATTTTGTAGAGAGAAACTATTTTAAATATCTTATACATAACTTTAATTAAATTTTATTTTATTAAATTAAAATGTACATATTGAAATTATTAATCAATATTATACATAGATAAATAAATAAATAAAATATTAATATAATATAATTAAAAATATCAAGAAAAATAAATTTAAATATTATTATTACCTATTTCTAATAATACGTAAATTAATATATAAAATATAAACTTAAATAAAATAAAAAGTTTATCATATAAAAATAAAAAATAAAATTCTTGAATGAAACTTAGCAAAACTTATGAAATATGTTAATTAATTAATAAGAGATATATTGGTAAGTATGTAAGGGATATTTTAGTCTTCAAAAAAATAATTTTCTGTTTCTGCTTTTTTTAAGAAGCAGAAATTTTTAGCTTCTTCCCAACAACAGAAAAACTGCTTCTGCTTCTATTTAAAAGCACTTTTTAGAGTTTGCTAAACACTTAATTTTTCAAAAAAAAAATATTTTTTTTGTAAAAAAGGCACTTTTAGCCTCCCAAGTCCCAACAACAATAACAAACAGACTCTAAGGGTGTGTTTGGTATGAAGGAAAATGTTTTCATAAAAAATGTTTTCCTGGAAAACAAGTAGATTTTTAACTTATTTTCTCATATTTGGTTGGTGAATAGAAAATATTTTCTGGAAAAGATTTTTAGTGTCTGGTTTATGAATGAAAAATGTTTTTGAGAAATATATTTTATTTTTACTAAAGTGGAACATAATTTTTGAAATTAAAAATATTTTTTAAAAACAAACTTAAATTTTTTTTGTGGGTGGGGGTTGGGATGGGTGGGTGGGTAGGGGGTGGTAGGGGGTGGTAGGGGGCTGCTGGGGGAGGGGTGGTGGTCAAGGGTAGGGTTGAAAAATAAAATTTGAAGTTGAAAATATTTTTTAAAAACAAACT
>JAJOOF010020997.1:0-10038 GCA_029582545.1 Solanum lignicaule
AAATTTCTGTATAAAAAAATAAGTTATATATACATATACATTTATACGATTAAGAATTTCAACAACAAACAGAACATATATTTATACAAATTCTAGCAACTTCAGTTATTCACATATATACATATTCCCATTATATACTCATATAAACGTTTATATACACATTCTGCATATACATTTATATATAAACAATTACATACACAAATTAAATTAACGCGCCTTTTTATTTATTTTTTAAAACAATCAAAATGTATATAAAAAAAAAAAGACTGACTAGCGAATATATAGAAAAACACATCCCTAGCAAACTAAAATTTTGCTACGGACTGCAATTTTATAAAGTTTGTTATAGCATACAATTAGCAATTTTTAATTTGCTATACGTAAAATTCTCTTTTAATTACTAGGTTGATTGACAACATCTATGATAATTAGTTATTAGCAGGCTGAAAATATTTATAAAATCATTTCTAATTAGATATTGAAAATTTATTGAAAAGGCACGACTTCTAAATAAATTAGGAACAGAGTTCCTATTCAACATTGAATGGTCCTATAAACAAGGTTTCTAAGAATACAACACAATACAAGTTAATTGTAGAGCTTCTAGTCTTTAGCAACATATTGACAAGTGAGCCTGATTAAATTTGATTTATTAGCAATTCTGTACGAAAAAAAACTACAAAAGGAGTGGCTGTTACACTTGTTAACTTGCTGAAAATTGAAAGCGGATTATTAATATATACTACAAGTGTTTAAAAATATTGAATTAGATGATTGATTTTAAATGCACAGTAATGATAGATGATTAGGCAAAATTCAGATTCAGATATTAATATTCTAACAATAGGCAGGTCTGTTTTTTTAAAAGGGAATTAAAACAAAAAATGTGAGAAAACTTTACTTAAAAAACATTCAGACTTAGATTTAGACATGAAGATAATAGCACATGATTTTAAATGCTATGTACGAATAGTTAACTCATAAGGCTAATTCTAAGATATTCTAAACATGTTATATTCACATAGTTCGAAACCCCACAGAATACATACCAATCAAGATTAATCATCTAGATTCTCAAACAAAGATTTTGCATATCATAAGCTTAAAGTAAATAATGATGTATGCAAGAATAAAATAATGCTAATAAAGGTTACTAACCGGTTAAGCAGATAAACTTGCTATGAGCCAAAACAACAAAACAGAGAAAGCTTGAATAGTTTTTCCCTTTTTTCTTTTAGAGTGTTTTTCTTGAGTCAAAAATCGTGTCAAGTGAGAAGTAGAAGAAAGTGTTTTGCTTAATCTAATGAAAGAGTAATTAATAATAAGATTTTCCCAAATTAATCAACTAACGTAAGCAATCAGACTATACCAAAATTAAACAAGTACCACAATTATCACATGATTTCAGATAAGCTATATGAAGAAAAAAAATCCCTAAAGTCAAGTAAATTATAAGCAATTAAATCCAAACCGACCATAACAATAATGTTAATTCGAAAGTTATGACAAATATTTAATAATAATAGAAAGAAACGAGAAAACTAATTATTCACATCAGAAAATTACCATAAGTTAATCAGTAATAATACTTATAAGGAAATAAATCATGAAGTAATGCCAAAGATTAGTCACAATTGTTTTTAAAAAAAAAATACTCATTAAGAAAAGAAAACGATCAATTACCAAAAATAGGAGATCGAGAGAGATGGTGGGCGTGCCTTCTGCCTTAGGGAAGGAGAAAGAGTGAGCTTTCGGGTCTTTTTTGAGATTAAAATAGGAAAAAAAATGTGATTAATAAATCTCAACCGTTGGATTTAAATGGATGAATGACTGATTTAATTTTGAATAAACATCAAGATGATGGACGACTCAGAATAAAATAAGCTATAATTGAAACAAACAATGACTATAATCGAAATGAAATTGGAATGAAGGTCAGAATTGACATAGGAATTGAGTAGAAGAGGCTAGAATTGCAATGAATTCCGTGGAAGAGGTTAATATTTAAATAAGTTGGCTATTTAATTTATAAGTAATTTTCATATAAAATAAACACACTTGAATATTAAAGATATTTGAATAAATAAGTAAAATAATTATTTCAAATTCGACAATCGATAAATAAAATGATAATAATAATAATAATAACAATAATATTTGTAAATTATGAATATTAAAATATATAATTATTTAGATAAAATTAACTAGAATTTCAAACCAGTAAAGAGAAATAATTTTAAAAAATGCATATTTAATCAAATGGAAATTCGGAAAGAGTTATAGGTCGGTCAAAACTGGGTGTCAATAGAAGTGAAGTATTCAGATTCATCTAACCCACTGTTCTTGAACTTACGTCGAATAATCGGGCCAACTTGACTGAGATCAGCATATACGACATTAGTAGAGTCCTTGCATGAAACATCCATACTCTTTTTGAAGGTCATTGTAGTTGTTGACTTTATAGTTTCTGATTTGCAAGAGAAAGAGATGAATAGCAGAATTTATCCTGCTGGCATACCAAATTTGTTCACAACAAAATTTCGTAGTGCTGAAAATTAACTACAATCAAAATGAATAAAAGAATATGTGATTTGTATTGATGAATCTTGTGAGTACAATTTTGTTATTCTCTTAATTCTTCTCCTAATTTGAGAGTTTTCATTATCGTATTTCTCGAATGTAGGATGATGTAGATCTCCTTGAGATGTATTTGATCTATGGGAATGCCGGAAAACACTTCGTCATTTCAAGTCGATCTCCGGGAAGAACTCTGTTGATCAATACTTTGAAGAACTATGCAATTGATGTTGTAACTTTTTTCAATACTTGCAGAATGCTTGTTGAAGTGTTTTCAGAATCCCCTCTAGAGTGTCATGTATGGATCCTATTATAGTTGTAGGGGTGAACAAGGTTGCTTGTGATTGGTCAAAAGATGTCAGTTTGACACTTGACGGATTATGATTGGTTCTTGAATTTGACTAGGACTACCGCCTCAATTGGACATGTGGCGTCACCTTGTTTGTCTTGGATGCCTAGCCTCTGTGACACGTGGCACAAGTTTGGGCTTTAAGATAGAATGGACCTTGGATTTGAACTCAATAAAATGGACTTAATCATTTGTAAAGCCCAAATTATTTGTTTAACCCAAATTACATGGATTTAATTCAAATTTCTTATGAATTTCACTCCAATAAAATTTAGGTTCTACATAAATAGAAAAATAAAAATAGAAGGTAATTTGGACTTTACATTTAATCTACTAAAATTACAAATTATGACTTTGTTTACCCAAATACTAAAAGATTCCACGTTCAATTTTCATATTCTGTTGATCTGTTCCCTCTTCCAATCTCCTTGTATTCTTGTTCATGGTAATAATTAACTCGAGGATTGCTTTTTACATTTTAAAAATAAATGTAATAATTTAATTTATTTTTAGTAATTGATTTAAGATTTAAGGTAGTTTATTGTCTCATTCAAAATATAAAAAGGTTTTTTCCAAATCCAAAATGTTAAAGGGGTTAAAATGTGTTTTCTTTTTATAATAAATTTAATTGGATGATTTTATAAGAGAAAAATCCTAAGTTGAATAATCTTATACATACAAAACAATATTAAATGATTTTACTACATAGCTTTTATAATTAAATGACTTTTTGAAATATTTACTCTGTATCTTAAGCTACTTTAATCTGAGTGTATTATGAGGGAGAATAGGACGAAATTTTATGATTTGACAGTAATAGAAAATTTAATTGATCTGGTCCTAAACCAAACACATGATTAGTTCGTAATCCCTAATTCATTGAACCAAATAATTAATGGACCATACTCATAATCAAAAGATATATATATAGTAATATACATGTATTAATAATCCTTTTGAATTGCAATATGCACTTTTCTTATTGCCTTAATAGCAAAGGACCCCTTCTATCACATATACGACCAGTCCAAATGTCCAATGAATATCACTATAATCGTCAAAAATATTCTTAAACTATTTAAATATAATTATAATTAATTATGGTAACTTTAAGATATTCCAAGTTTCAGTTAAGGGTATAATAATTTTGAAAGAAAATAGTAAAATAAATATTTGATTGAAAATTAAATGCTGATAATTATTTTTTTATCAAAGAATATTATAAGTTAGTAAGGATACATAATCTCCGATATAAATTTTTACTCAGAATTTTATAATTAAAAGCACTTATCATGAATTTTAAATGGAGTGCAAACTTGTGGTTTATTATGGCAATAAATAATTAGTGGAATATACAGTACTACCTACGTCCACTTTTATTTGTTATATTGCGTTTTTCGAAAGTCAATTTGACTAATTTTCAAAGTTAAATTAGATTATATTTATTCGATATTTTAAACAAAAAACTTAGATATTCAAAAACTACATAAAATGTACTATACATTGCATTTTCTTGCATATCAATATGATGAAAAAATACATAGTAAAATGTTAGTCAAAGTTCTTATAGTTTGATTCTAAAAAGGAAAACCATGATAATTAAAAGTGGACCGAAGGAGTATCACCGTAAAGCAAAGTGTAACAACAAGAAACGACTTTTGGTGAAAATAATAAGTGGAAAAGTCGCCACCCCTAAACTTTTCACGAATTTTAAATATGTTTGGGTATAAAATTTCAAGATTAACTCGAAGTTAAAGTTTTGAATTTTTATGAATTTGAAATATAACAAAATTTATTTTCACTGAAAAATTTTTCTTTTTAAGAATGACAACTTCAATTTGTATTTATGATCAAATAGAACTTAGATTTCAATATCATTTTTCACTTTAAAAAAAAAAATCTCTTTTCAAATTTCACAATAGACATGATCAACGCCCACTTAAAACTTACATGGAGACACTAAAAGACACCATGTCACCACTGATCGTATTATGTCCATAGGGAGAGAAAGGCAAATTTTGTACAAATTTGTAGATACCTAAATATAATCGTCACAATAATGTTACACGGATTAACGATTAGCTTCATTAATCACGAAATGCTCAACTTTTGTGGAGACCAAAGTCCAAAGTGATTGCCAAAGAAAGATGCCAAAAAATATCATTCCACATGGTCTGTCCTACCATGAAATTTGAATACAACATCTTTAGCCAACCATTCATAAGTACAATATTTCATTAACAATGGAATGATTGAATTAGTTGAGCAGAGATCTCCTATCTAAGGATTTAAGGTTCAAAACTTTATATATGTTTTTTCGATCAAGCTTATCGCATGAAATTTGTTTAGGACATACTTGTCTGTTTGGCTAGCTAGTTGGCTATTATATCAAGACTAGATTTTCTTGGTTTGTTGTAAAAAAAAAAAGTACTTCCTCCGTCTCGTTTCATGTGACACCCTTTAATTTCTTTTTTAGTTCGTCCCAAAAAGAATGTCACCTTACAATAATTAGAAACCGTTTAACTTTAAATTTTTCCTTTTACTCTTAATGAAATGATTTACAACCAAATAAATAATAACAATTATTTTAAACCACAATTTTCTAAAGTCTTCCTTCTTTTCTTAAACACCATGCCAAGTCAAACACTCCTACATTAAAATGGGACAATATTTCATCAAATTGTCCGTTGGATATGTAACCAAACTTTGAACATTAACATGTTTTCACACTTAGGCAAGGAAGAAGGCAAACACTCCTTGCTTTCTTTTCCCTAACGGATTATATATATAGTACTACATGACATGACACATCCGTTCACCACTCTCAAATTGCGAGCATAAGCCCCGGAAGTGAGCGTTTCGCGAGGTCTCGAGGGTGGCTCTGCCACAGTGTGGTGGACCGCAGCCAACCCATAGGCCTCAACTCCGTCACAGTAAGCCAAGTATTGAAATACTCCCTAAATTGAGTAATAACACCATCTTTAAATGTCCAAACATGTACCCAATAAGCTTTTGCACCTTCCCATCCTTCAACAATAACACGATCATCGATAGCATCTACACTTCTTGGCTCAAACTTGAAAGAATTATTATTATTAGATAGTTCTCCAGTGAGAAGTTTCATCATATAGTGACAATTTTGTGGTCCATGAAACCACCATTCTAAGTCATCAACAATAATACCGGTAACTTTTTTATTAATGTCACCACATGTACATGCTAATGCCTTATAAAGAGTTTTCACTATGGCCTTATTATTGTTTTCTCTTTCTGAATTCATGTTTGGTTTGGAATCTATGTAAATGGAAGGAGCCAAGGAAATAGGAAGAGAGAAGATATATGTATTGACAAACTTTGGGAACTCAAAAAGTTTAGTGGAGATATACTATAGTTTGGCTAAAGGAAGATCCTTATATAGAAGAATTATTTGAGTATATTTAGTGTCCATAGCAAGGTTGGTGGTCACTCACTTTCAAATTAATGACAATAGGGACATGAACATACCAAATAAATTCATTTAATCATGCAATTGGACTATAGGAAAAGGTTCGGTGGCATTATATGGTTTTGAACTCCAAGTTGTTTATCAACTAATTAAATTATATGTTGAATATTATTACTGATGAATCAAAATTTCCAAATTAATCAGTCGTTTCAAATAGAAAAAGAAAACACATTTTATATACATGTGAAAATGCAAAATTCTAAAACAAGTAGACTACATATTTTGCAAAGTTTAACTTATATACACGTACTAAATTATTTGAAAGATATTTACAAGTAAAACTTCACCAAAGTAAGATTTGTAATTTTAAAAGTAAGATAATTTATCTATTATAACAGGTAAATATACCTTTTATTATTAAAAAACTTACACCATTGAGCATCCATGAATATTAATTGGTTAATGAGTTGAACTCCATGCATACATACACTTGCTAGGGAAAAATAATTTACGCAATAAGATAATATAAAAGAGAACAATAGGTGATTGTAACAATCCGATCAGTCATTACTAAAAGGCATCTCCTGCGGAGTTCCGAAGTTATGGAAATACGGTGCAAGAATTTAAATTAAATTTGAGCACCCGATGATTTTGGCTCAATTTGATTTTTCCCATATGGTCAAAAATCAAATTGTATTTACACATTTCTCGCATTTTCAAAAGAAAAAAAATAGACGAAGGCTGCTCCAAAAACCCTCTAAAGACATCCAAGGCAAGGGAGCAATGAGGGTGAAGGATTACAACGCAAGGAAGGTGAAAACCTAAGAAATTTTGTGCTCGTTCATCATGGTATGCTCTCACGCAGTTAGAAGTTCATAGGTAAGGTTCATCAGTTGATGCTTGACGTCCAGGTTGGCTAGCTTTCCTTCAACTAAAAGTCAGATCCATTTTTTCCACATTATATCTTATAGATGTTCGGAGTTTCATGCGTAGGCCTTCGGGTACGGAGTCTGTAGGATTATATGTTGTTATTCATTGTTGTTAAGGTGGGAGACGAGATAATGACTAGGGGGTGGTGCTCTAGTTCTTGTTTAGCCTTGAGTTTCCTTATTAAGATAGTTTGTGTTGTCCATTAATAGGTATAGGTATGCATGTTATTGCTTGTAGTATTACTTAGCCTATGTATGCACAATGGGGAAACCATAGGAAAGGATATGTGTAACGACCGGATTCCGTCGTTATAGAAAAACCATCGGGGAAAAATTTTGGGCCGAAAAACTTTTTCATAGTAACTTGGAATTTCCCAACCTAGTCCAGATTTGGACGAAGTCGGAGTTAGTGAGGTTTAGATAAATCTGGTAACAATTGGGAGATCTAATTATGAATTCGATCATATGAATAGATAGCTAAGACATTAAGAAACCCGTACGACTTTACGAAATTTAATTCGAGCGAGTAGAACTCCCGAAATTGATCTTAGCATGAGAGGGTAGTTTCTGAGTGTCATGGGATAAAGGTATGTTGTTAAATGGGGGTTTAAAATTTCTTTATTTAGCTCTCTGTTCAGTGCAAACTGCTATGGCGAGATTTTGTGCCGCCAGGGCGGGGCCACTGTAGCGGGGTGAGTACCGCTGTGGCGGGACAAACGCGACTTAAGTCGGAAATAAACCCCAAAATCATTTTATTTTGCACTTTTCGACTTTGAGAGATAGGAGACGACCCCATGCGAGTTCTTGACCATTTTCACCATTCTTAAGACTAAATGTGAGGTTTTAACTCCCCAAATCCATTTTTCGATCCGTAGAACGTAAACTAATGGGTAATTATCGATTGGGGAAGGGTTTTGGAACTGTTTGGATGGTGGGAAAAGCCTTAATTTGGGTAATGAAAATCATGTGGTTGATCTAGGGTTGATAGTGTTGACTTTAACCTGTGTAATTAGACATTGTTTATTGATTTCTGTGTTATTATGATTGTTTGTAGACCAAGAACAAGAAGAAAGAATCCGAAAAGGGAAGAATTAAGTTTCTTAGGGAATTCAAGCTTGGTTCGAGGTAGATGATGGCTGTGATTTCATGTTATGTGATATATGTTTCATCTTGCTTCATTATGATGCATGTATGTATGCGAATGTTGCATTATTGATCACACAAATCGTAAATGAGGATAGTTGAATGATTGAATGCCATGAATCATGACTTGCTTGTATGATTATGAGAATATGCTTGTGATAGTGATTGTGGCTTTTTGAATGGATCGAGCGTTGCGTTCCGACACACTAATTGGGATCGGTTGCCATGTACCAACATAAATATTGGAACGGGTGTCATGATCCGACACCCTAACTTGGAATGGGTACCACGTATCGGTACACTAACAGTTTGGGTGTGGGTTCCATGAGAGGACCATTGACTTGACATAACTGTGTAATTTGAGAATTGTGAACTTGATCATTATTCGTACATGATATTGATATTGTATATGTTCGGTGTATGCATGTTATTATTATGTTGTAATGACTTATGTATGTTGTTGGGATAGCCGTGTGATCCTACCAGTACACTGTAGTTGTGTACTGATATTGCACTTTCTCTTTCTTTGTTGAGTACAGGGCATCTTCAAGCGGCTATTGACAGACCTCGCTTAGAAGATTAGTAATCGTCATCGAGTTCAAAGGTGAGCCAGTTCTTTCGGGTAGCCATGAGTTATCCTTCGTTTATGCCCCCATTTCGGACTTAGTGCATTAGAATTTCTTATGTTTAATTAGGTTGTACCCATATTCTTAGACTTGTTGAACTTTAGATGTTTTGGTACATTGACTTTCAGGTTTTAGGTGTTATTCCGCATTGTTTTGGTTGTTAAACTTTTTTTTGGAGTTTATGGAAACTCCCTATTTCTTTTTCTTAGCATTTAAACCTGCTTTCGTATCTTTAAATGTCTTAGTTTTTGGTTAAGTTGTTTAGCTTGGGTTGTAGTAATGGTTCTCTTACCGAATCGTTAGTGTAGGTGCCACTCACGACAGTCTGGGTCG
The DNA here is from genome assembly GCA_029582545.1 of Solanum lignicaule. NCBI lineage: Eukaryota > Viridiplantae > Streptophyta > Magnoliopsida > Solanales > Solanaceae > Solanum > Solanum lignicaule. The sequence goes on from JAJOOF010020997.1 coordinate 9,403, forward strand.
TGACAAAGTTGGTATCAGAGCCTAGGTTCGTTGATCTCGATGTACCAAAACGAGTCTAGTAGAGTCTTGTGGAACGGTACGAAGACGTCTGTACTTTTCTTCGAGAGGCTATAGGACTTTAGGAAATCTCTCTGTTTTCTCTTGTCTCCTTTCGTGCTATAACTTGATTCTAGTTGGTATCTAGCGATCCAAATCGGTATCTAATCTCCTTCACTCTTCTATCCGCAAATGGTTAACACTAGGTTCAACGGTGTCAGGCCCGTAGTTCCTGTCAACGCTCTAGCTGAGGAATCTACAACAAGAGATCGCGGTCGAGGCAAGGGTAGAGAAAGAGCAATGGGTAGAGGTCGAGTAAGGGAGACACCTAATAGGGATGGATCACAGGTTGGAGATTCTCCCAAAGATGAGGCTATTACTGCGCACCATGAAGAGGTAGAGGAGAATGTAGAGGTTGAGAAGGAGGAAAATGTTGGACAAGAGAAAAAGGTACAGGCTGAGACTACAATTATTCCTCCCTTAGACCCAGTATTAGCTCAACAAATCATGTTGTCCTTGAAAGGATTGGTTGGTCCTGGAGTGTTTCCCTCTGTTCAAGCAACTCAAGCTCCCGCCAATCTCCCTATTGCTATCACTGTC
>JAJOOF010020999.1:0-10443 GCA_029582545.1 Solanum lignicaule
ATATTTAAAACAATCTCTTCAGATACTCCTAACGCGCAAAACTATAAAAAAAAAAGTTCAATGAATTATATTCATAAATTATCTTAAATGCTAAGTAATAGCTACAATAACTATTGTTGAAAAGCTTTTGATTTCCTTCCATCATAATTATCATAAATTAATGATGAATTTTCTACTTGATAAATTAAATTTATCTTATATAAATGGACATTTAGCATATAACTAATTCTCACTATTTGGATGAAACAATATAATATATCGTAGGTGTAAACTTACATGGTATGTAACAAAAATTCAGCCTTTCATGTTTAAATATGAGTCATTTAGTTATTATTTCTAAAATAAATTATTGTGCTTTCTATGTTGTGCTTCTCATAAGAATGAAAGAATGAGATAATTTTGTTTGGAATGCTATGAATATTGTCGTCATATATAGTTTCTCAAGATTTTGGTAACTCAGTAATACTCAATAGTGTAGCAATATTTATCGTCTTCTTATTTAGCTATCTCTAGGAGGTAAGCATAGAAAAGTTGATTCAATTAATTTCTTAAATTGTATTTGTGTTATATATAACTTCTCTTGATTTTTTTCTACTCATCGTTACATTTTAAAGTACAGTTGTGTAGGAATCTTGCAGATATCACTATGTACATATTTTCAAAATGATCATGAATGTTGAAGCTTTATGACTTTGTTTTCTTTGATAATATCTCTAATTTGTTGATAATGATCATTTCTTAGAAATGATCTTGCCTCTATAATTTGCCTTTTGACCTCTCTATGTTGGATACCTTTAAAAGAGGGATTAATTCAATAATATTTAATTTACGATATGCAAATAAGTCATAAAGGAACGAGAAGAATCATCTATTGATTTTGGATCTCTAATACATAACTATAAGTCCTATTAGACTAAGAACATTCTATCTTCACAAATTTTAACCTCGTCTTTTATCCAATCCAAGATCAAAGGCATGCGACAACTATCACCTCCTTTATAATTGTTCAATAATTTAGTGATATGCCATTATTTTGTTTTATTCCAACTACATAATAATTAAGTCTTCACAATTTATGGATAATAAGATTGTCAAAAAACTGACTTATAATTTAATTGTTCTTGTGAAGGATTAGTATTGATTACACGTGCAACACTCGTATCCAGAACTAGTAGAAAAAAAATCTGAAACAAAATATAAAATTAATGCACAATCTTATGAGCTCCTTTTTATATCCACTTCCACAAGATGAACATCCTTCTATCTTATTGTTTTTAGTCAAACTAAAACATGAATATAATAATCATATAATGTGTATTTTTCGATGGGCTTTCGATGACGTACCAAAATAATATAGTGGACAACTATTGTTGGACAGAGGAAGTAAAATTTTAAGAAACTACTCCCTCCATCCAACAATAGTTGTTCACTATACTATTTTAGGATATCCAACAATACTTGTCCACTTTATGAAATCAATGGATAATTTTACACTTAATTCATAATTTACTTTTATGATTAATTATAGTCATTTTCTATTACACTTTTCAAGACATTATATTTATTATATTCAAAGGATAATATACTCCCCGCGTCTCATTTTATATGTCACCTTTTTACTTTGCACTTACATTAAGAAATGATGTAACTTTACCCTTATACCCTTATTTAATGTTTTCTTAAGTCAACTTTATTAATAAATGACAAGATTAATTAACTATTCTATCAAGGGTATAATAGGAAAAATATGATAATTTATGCATAAATTTTATAAAATGACAAGTATTGTGGTCCAGCTATTTATAGAAAGAAATGACATATAAAATGAGATGGTGGGAATAGTAAAATTATTCTTTTTACTTATATTTTTTGTTGGACGGTGGGAGTAATGTGATCATTTATAGAAAGTCATAGGTTTTCGTATTTTTCACCTACATTGTTGTCATCACTTTTTGGGGAATTGAGTAATGTGTATTTTTCGATGAGCTTTTAATGTAAAAGTTGTAACGTATTTGTGTAGATGATTCCCTTTTGTCCTCATCTCTCTTATGTTTTTAATAGTAAAGGAAAAAATTTTAAATAGAAAAATCTTTTTGGCTAGAATGATATTTTATCATTTTAAATATTTTTATTCTTTTAATTTTATATATTTTAACTAAAAAATGAAAAAAAAGATCAGTTTGTTTTAAAATAAAAAAAATTATAATTTTTTAAATTTTTTGGCCAAATTCTGACGGCCATTTAGCACTTTTCTTTTCAAATGCATCATCAAACTTTAAGAAAAAAAAGTCCATTTGTGCCATTGATTAAAAGTTTGATTCATTTATGTCATTTTCGTTTGAGATAAAACTCATCTATGTCATTATTTGTTAATTGAAAATAAATCTGATATTGCAAATTTATTCCGTATACATGGTTTGTTATGATTTGTTTACGTCATTAAGTAAATCATTTTTAAAAGGAAAATGACTCAAATATGTCATCGAACTTTGAGAAAAAGGCTCACCTATGTCATTTTAGTTAACAAATAATGACATGTATGAGCCTTTTCTCAAACAGAAATGACATAGATGAGACAAATTTTGAACTCATGTCATAGATGAGCATTTTCTCAAAGTTCGATATATATTTGAGTCTTTTCTCTTTAATAAATAAGCAAGCCAACTCCATAGAGAAACCATCTCTCATTTCTCACCCTTCTTTCATTTCAAGAATTTAGTATACCATTTCAAAATTTTGATCATGGCTAAACAAGTTACAGAGCCTCTTAGTACTTTGAGGGTACTGATGTTCCCATTTTTGGCTTACGGACACATCTCTCCATTTCTAAACGTAGCCAAGAAACTCGCGGATAGGGAATTCTTGATTTACCTCTGTTCTACGCCCATCAATCTCAAATATGCCAGCAAGAAAATCCCTGAAAAGTATGCTGATTCGATTCAGCTTGTCGAACTTCACTTACCAGAATTACCCGAACTTCCTCCTCATTACCATACTACCAATGGTCTCCCACCCAATCTCAATCACATCCTTCAAAAAGCCCTGAAAATGTCCAAACCAAACTTCTCAAAAATCTTGGAAAATCTGAAACCTGATTTGGTGATTTATGACATATTGCAGCAATGGGCTGAACGTGTCGCGAATGAACACAACATTCCAGCAGTTAAGCTCCTAACTTCGGGTGCAACTGTGTTTTCGTATTTTACCATATCACTGAATAAACCAGGGGATGTATTCCCGTTCCCTGAAATTTATCTCAGGAAAAGTGAACAAGTAAAAATGAATGAAACGTTAAAATGTGCTAAAGAGATAGAACCTGATGAAGGGGATCGTCAAGCTGATGGAAATAGACAAATTATGCTGATGAGTACCTCTAGAATTATAGAGGCCAAATACATAGATTATTGCACTGATTTCCTCAATTTGAAGGTTATTCCAGTTGGTCCACCAGTCCAAGATTCGATCAGTAATGATGCGGATGATATGGAGCTCATAGATTGGCTAGGAACAAAAGATGAGAATTCAACTGTATTTGTCTCCTTTGGGAGTGAGTATTTCTTGTCAAAAGAAGATATGGAAGAAGTAGCTTTCGGGTTGGAGTTAAGTAATGTTAATTTCATATGGGTTGCAAGATTTCCAAAAGGGGAAGAGCAAAATCTTGAAGATGCATTACCAAAAGGTTTTCTTGACAGAATTGGAGAAAGGGGAAGAGTTTTGGACAAATTTGCACCACAACCAAGAATTCTAAATCATCCGAGTACAGGAGGATTTATAAGTCATTGTGGTTGGAATTCAGTAATGGAAAGTATAGATTTCGGGGTTCGTATAATTGCCATGCCTATGCATCTTGAACAACCAATGAATGCGAGGTTGATTGTAGAATTGGGAGTCGCGGTGGAGATTGTAAGAGATGATGATGGCAAAATTCACAGAGGAGAAATCGCGGAAATTCTTAAATGTGTCATAACAGGGGAAACATGGGAAAATTTGAGGGCTAAAGTGAGAGATATCAGCAAGAATTTGAAATCTATAAGAGGTGAAGAGATGGATGCTGCTGCTCAGGAGCTAATTCAACTTTGTAGGAATAGTAATAAGTGCAAATAATGTGGTATGTTGTAATTCAATTAACTAAATAATATTGTATGTGAGGTGCTTTTGTTTGTCTTCAAAATATATTGAGAAAAATAATAAGATTCTCAAATATGACGTTCTTTAGCTTTGTGAATTATTAATTGTGTCTTTTCCTATCTGAATTATCAGTATCTATTTAATAAAACACATTTCAAGTTGATTAGTCAACTATCAGCTTTTCTTAATCATCTACTCAACTAGGTGTGTTTTAACATATATATAGTGATAATTCAGATACAAAAATAGAACAACCGACAATAGTTCAGATAGGATAAGAGAACATGTAATAGTTAGAATGTGAAACTGCGAAGTTCAAATATATGTTTGACCATTATTTCTTTAGCTTTCGATATAAATTCTCAAGTCCATATCATTTTTCTCTTGTAGCGATTAAAATGTAACTCCTGTGTCTCATTTTTTTATGAGTTAGATTGATTTGTCTCAAAGTTGAAGAAAGAAATGAAGATCTCATTTTTTTATGAGTTAGATTGATTTGTCTCAAAGTTGAAGAAAGAAAGGAAGACTTTTAAATTTATGGTCTAAAATGAGTAATAGATATTTGTGTGACAGTGAATCATTCATTAAGGGTAAAATGTGTATTTTAAAGTTCAATTGTTACTTAATATGAAAATGTGTCATTCTTGACTGATTAAAAAGAAAGTAAATCATATAAAGTTGGAACAACGAGAGTAGTATTTTCTCTCTCTTCTTACTACCAACTAAAGTTTCTCCTTAAAATTAGAAAAGAAAATATGGATGATAATTATTTTCTACTTCCATAGGTTTTGCTTTATTTTTTTTGTTGCATCATTGTCTTTTTCTTTCATATTTATTTTAGTCAATTTCATAGAGTCTGACCTTTTCTTCCCCTCTAATACCAAAGTTATAGAATACAGTAATTTGCTTTTACAGAATTCATTTTGTTCCAAGGCACCTACCGATGCGACTAGCAAAGCAAAATCATATGACAGTGTCAACAACTTTATCAAGATCCAATAAATCCAAAAAGTGATGAACTATAAATTATTTTTGGACAGATTTGAAGAAGACAAGAGGCAAAAACTTCAGATTACTTTAGTCGGGCAAACTATATGTTTTAGTTCATACATATATCAAATGAACTTTGAGGTGGCTAACTCATCTTTATTCTTAGATTTTATATTCTTGCATTACTTAATCATCTTCATTTGTAGTATCATCATAAAGAGTATTATAAACTTCATGATGATCATAGAATACCTAGTTTTCTCTAGTTCTTTTTTTCTTCATGCTTGTTAATTAGTAGAGATTTGTTGTCTCATTAGGATTAGTAAGGTAAGGCCTAGCCCCCCTTACTTGTACTTATCTCTATTTATATCTTTTAATTTAAAAAAAAAAAAAAAGAATTCATTTTGGTACTTATATGATTTATTTATTAATGACATTTTGGTAAAATATTAAATTTCGTTGATTAAATTTGATAATGAATATTAATTTTGTCTCAATCAAATGTATACAAATTTATTAATGAATACGGACCGATAGATAACAGTGTGAAATTATAAAATTGGTAATGCAAGCAAATATATATCTATTAGATGAATACAGACCAATGAATATGAACCTCAATTTATAAAAATGTATACATATTTGTTAGGTGAATACAAACTAATGGATATCAATTTTGACCTAAAGAAAGCCATACAAATTTATTAGATGAATATTGGCCAATGAATACCGGTGAATGTGTCCAATACAAATCTATTTGACAAATACAGATTAGTATTTGAATACTAATACAAACAGATGTATACAAATTTGTTAAGTGGATATTTATTGAGTTTTCACCATAGCTTCTAGCAAATGCCAAATAGATGGGGAAAATAATCTGTATATAGTGTCAAAATAGTCTTAATTAAATATCTTTTCCTACTTTAAGGAGAGATATAATTCTTTATTAAATATTTTTTACTATTTTTAAATGTGAGTAATAAGAATTTCCACACTTTGACTCTTAAATGTCAATTCTTTTGACTTTCATTTGCCAAATAATCATTTGGCAAAAACATATTAATTTTCAATCTAATTATGCCAATTCTATCTCTTATAAATAAGGCATCCAATGCCACCAAAGGGCCCATCTCTCATTTATAATCACAAATTTAGTGTCTTTTCAATACTTTGATCATGGCTACTTTGAGGGTACTCATGTTTCCATGGTTAGCTTATGGACACATTTCTCCATTTCTAAACGTAGCCAAGAAACTCGCGGACAGGGGATTCTTGATTTACCTCTGTTCTACGCCGATAAATCTCAAATCCACCATCAAGAAAATCCCTGAAAAGTATGCTGATTCGATTCAGCTTATCGAACTTCACTTACCAGAATTACCCGAACTTCCTCCTCATTACCATACGACTAATGGTCTCCCGCCCCATCTTAATAACACCCTTCATAAGGCCCTGGAAATGTCCAAACCAAACTTCTCGAAAATCTTGGAAAATCTGAAACCTGATTTGGTGATTTATGACATGTTGCAGCAATGGGCTGAATACGTCGCAAATGAACAGAACATTCCAGCTGTCAAGCTCATAACTTTTGGTGCAGCCGTGTTTTCATATCTTTTTTACTTAGTGAAGAAACCAGAGGCTGTATTCCCATTCCCCGCGATTAATCTCAGCAAAATTGAACAAGAAAAAATGTATGCTAAAGATTTCGAGGATCGTTTAGTGGATGGAAATATTCAAATCATGCTGATAAGTACCTCTAGAACTATAGAGGCAAAATACATAGATCATTGCACTGAATTGATCAATTGGAAGATTGTTCCTGTTGGTCCACCAGTCCAAGATCCAATCACTAACAACGCGGACGACAAGGAGCTCATGGAATGGCTAGGAACAAAAGATGAGAATTCAACTGTTTTTGTCTCCTTTGGGAGTGAGTATTTCTTGTCAAAAGAAGATATGGAAGAAGTAGCTTTCGGGTTGGAGTTAAGTAATGTTAATTTCATATGGGTTGCAAGATTTCCAAAAGGGGAAGACCAAAATCTTGAAGATGCATTGCCAAAGGGTTTTCTTGAAAGAATTGGAGAAAGGGGAAGAGTTTTGGACAAATTTGCACCACAGCCAAGAATTCTAAATCATCCGAGTACGGGAGGATTTATAAGTCATTGTGGTTGGAATTCAGTAATGGAAACTGTAGATTTTGGGGTTCCTATAATAGCTATGCCTATACAGTATGATCAACCATCAAATGCTAGGTTGATAGTAGAATTGGGAGTCGCGGTGGAGATTGTTAGAGATGATGATGGGAAAATTCACAGAGGAGAAATCGCGGAAACTCTTAAAGATGTCATAACAGGGAAAACAGGAAAAAATTTGAGGGGCAAAGTTAGAGATATCAGCAAGAATTTGAAATCTATAAGAGGTGAAGAGATGGATACTGCTGCTGAAGTGCTGATTCAACTTTGTAAGAATAGTAATGAGTGCAAATAGTGTGTTCATTTGGGGACTTCATGGATTAGTTGATTGTCAGACTTTAGTTAGTTTCTTTGTGTATTTGGTTTGAGGTGGATGGGGGGGTCATGTCTCGGTAAACTTATTTCCTTTTGTTTAGACACTAAAGGCTTGCTCAAATATTAGTTGTTCAGTCATCATGGATTTATTGATGCCCTTATTAAGACTTAATAAGCATATGTTTCAGCTTCCGCATTAATTTCATATGATATATTTTGATATGTTAAGTCAAGGGTTAGCCTTGAATCACTTGTGGTTCCAAGTATCGTGTCTCGGCTGGGTTGTAGACTCGGTCATGACAATTACCAAAGTTATTGAATACACTAACTTGCTTTTAGAGTATTCACTTTGGTACTTATATGATATATTTATTTATTTATGACAATTTTGTAAAATATTAAAATTTCGTTGACTAAATTTGATAAGAGGAATTTTCACATATACCCACTCAAAAATAACTTAATTATGCTCCATAGTTGTAGTTTTCTAATTGCGATTCGTATCTACATGTTAGAGGGAGGAGAGAGGCGAGCGAGATTGGGAGAGAGAGGCGAGCAAGAGAGGGCGAAGAGTGGAGAGTGGCAAGCGAGAGAGGGCACAGATTGGAGAGAGGCAAATTGTATATGTATATCTATAAAAATAATTGTATATATGTAACTAGTATACATATGTATTTGTATATCTGGCCAGCGAGATTGGGAGAGGGAGGAGAGAGGGCAGAGAGGCGAATTGTATATGTATATCTGTTAGATAATTGTATATATGTAATTGGTATACAAATGTATTTGTATATCTGGCGAGCGGGATTGGAAGAGGGTGGAGAGGGTGAGCGAGATTGGGATAGGGAGGAGAGAGGCGAGTGAGAGAAGGCAGAGAGTGGAAAGAGACTAATTGTATTTGTATATCTTTCATATAAATAAATATATATATATATATATATGTATAATTTGTATTTGGTAATTTGTATTTGTATATGTATAAAAGAGGAGAGAGGCAACGTAATTACAACTAAAATTAAGTTGTGAGGCACTATAGCTATGTTTGCTAATTAACTAGTATATGTTTGCTTATCCACATTTTTTTTTCCATTTGATAACGAATATTAATTTTGTCTGAGTCAAATGTATACAAATTTGTTAATGAATACAAATTGATATATAACAATGTAAAATTATAAAAATAGTAATGCAAGCAAATGTATCCCTATTTATTAGATGAATAGGAAAATGAATATCAATCTCTATGTAAATAAATGTATACACATTTGTTAGGTGAATACAGACTAATGTATACCAATTTTGGCTTAAACATGTGCATACAAATTTGTTAAATGAATATGGATCAATGTATCTATGTAAAATTAGAAAGATACTAATACAAATAAATGTATACCAAATTTATTAAGGAATACGGACGAGTGTATACCAATCTATATACAAATGTATACCAATCTAATTGATGCATACATATCAATGAATACCAATGCACATACAAATTTGTTTAGTGAATATGGATTGAGTTTTTCATCATAACTTCTAGCAAATAGTTGGGACTCTAGGAATATCCATAGTCTTAATTAAATATTTTTTGCTAAGTTCAAGGAGTGAGATAACTCTAAATAATTTTTTGCTAATTTCAAGGGGAAATAATTGGAGGTTAGAAGAGCTATATATCGTACTCCCTCAGTCAACTTTTAATTGTCATGTTATTCTTTTCAAAAGTCAATTTGACTAATTTTCAAAGGGAAATAATTGGAGGTTAGAAGAGCTAGATATCGTACTCCCTCAGTCAACTTTTAATTGTCATGTTGTCCTTTTCAAAAGTCAATTTGACTAATTTTTAAAATTAAATTAGATTACATTAATTTGATAATTTAAACAAAAATTTTAATTATTCAAAAACTATTATAAATTGCAATATTTTGCATATCAATATGATAATAAAAAGTTACATGTAAAATGTTAGTCAAAGTTTTTATAGTTTGACTTTAAAAAAGGAAATCATGACAACTAAAAGTGGACCAAGACAATATTAAATAACTTTTTCTCAAAAATAATTTGAAGAGAGATGTGAGTTAATAAGAATTTCCTCCCAAAATATACTTTGACTAATAACTATAAATTATTTTTGACTTCTATTTGCTAAATAATTATTTGGCAAAGATATGTCAATTTAATCTATGAATTGCATATACAAGTCAATTCCTTCTTAAATACTTTTAGACTTGTGTTTTGTCCTTTTATCTCTCATTTCACTCTATATATAGAGAATTCACAAATCAACTTCTTTCAAGATTTTGATCATGGCTACATTGAGGGTACTCATGTTTCCATGGTTGGCTTATGGACACATTTCTCCATTTCTAAACATAGCCAAGCAACTCGCAGACAGAGGATTCTTGATTTACCTCTGTTCTACGCTAATCAATCTCGAATCCATCATCAAGAAAATCCCTGAAAAATACTCTGAATCAATTCGTTTTGTCGAACTTCACTTACCTGAATTGCCTGAACTTCCTCCTCATTACCACACTACCAATGGTCTCCCACCCCATCTCAATCACACCCTTCATAAGGCCCTGAAAATGTCCAAACCAAACTTCTCAAAAATCTTGCAAAATCTGAAACCTGATTTGGTGATTTATGACATATTGCAGCCGTGGGCTGAACATGTCGTAAATGAACACAACATTCCAGCAGTCAAGATCCTAACTTCAGGTGCAGCTCTGTTTTCGTATTTTTTCAACTTTCTAAAGAATCCAGGGGTTGAATTCCCTTTCCCTGCTATTTATCTCCCGAAAGTTGAGCAAGTAAA
>JAJOOF010021001.1:0-10696 GCA_029582545.1 Solanum lignicaule
ATCAGTTGTTAGGATGTCGTGGGTCTTGTCCCGACTTCCATCTTTATCAGTTAGAGGCTTCATAGATAGTCAGTATAGTTGAGAAGTCTGTATTATTTATTTATTTTATTAAATATTTCAAAGACTTAAGTTGCCAATTTTGGGGCGAGTTGAATATATTTTATTATTCAGAAGTTTTCTTTGGACTTAAAGTTTGTATTTAAGTTTTATGAACTTTTATTTCAGTTTTTAAGCTTTGTATGCTTGAATTAGTTTTCGGCTTGTAGTCAGCCAGGATGAGGGTTCGCTTGGGGACCAGCAATGGTCTTTGAGTGCCGGCCACGTCCAGGGTGTAGGCTCGGGTCGTGACAAAAAGGAAGGAAATCCAACTTCAAATACTTCAGAGTGGGGGTGTCTAGCCAAAGTCCAAGTTCCTATTCCTAAAAGGATTAAAATAGGAGCTATGATTGTGGACCGTAAAATTATACTTGAGTAGTCTAGTGAAGGATCTAAAAGACCTTGGAAACAAAATAAGAGAATGTACTTAATAAAGAGATTCAGAGGCATAGTAAATGTCAAAGGACATCTACTTCCTTCAAATATGATTTTGTAGCATTTCTTGTGTCTTCTGTAGACTCATCCTTCTGGAAAGATGGTGTCAATAGTGATTGATGCAATCTTGAGCAACCAAATTGGAAGTTAATTGATCTTCTTCCAGAAAATAAACCTTTGGGTTCAAAGTGAATCTTCAGAAGGAAAATGAAAGTCAATGGAACTTTTGACAAATATAAAGCAAGACTTTTTGTCAAAGGCTTTAGACAAAAACAAGGTCTTGATCTTGTCAATAACTCGTCAGTAACTAGAATTACATCCATTCGGATGTTAATATTATTAGTTGCGATATATGACCTCCAAATTCATCAAATGAATGTGAAAACAACTTTCTTAAATGGAGAATCGGAGGAAGAAATTTACATGAAACAGCCCGAGGGTTTTGTGGTTCCTGGTAAAGAAAATAAAATGTGCAAACTTGTGAAGTCACTTTATGGACTAAAACAAGAACCCAAACAATGACATAAGAAATTTGACCAAACCATGTTGGCAAATGGATTTAAGAATGATGGAAGTGATAAATGTGTTTACATTAAAATCACAAGGTCATTGTTTGTTTGTATATTGATGATATGTTGATCATCAGTAGAGACACTAATGACATAAATGCTACTAAACGTGTGCTAGAAAGCAAGTTTGATTTATAAGATCTTGGAGTTGCTGATGCAATCTTAGATATAAGAATCCATAGAATTCCATAATGTTTAGAATTTTCACGGTCTCATTGCATTGAAAAGGTACTTGACTAGTTCAAATATTTGGATTTCAATATTGTCAAGACTCCAATAAATTTGAGCTTTGCATTTCAAATGAGTGAAGGCGAAAGTGACTCACAATTGGATTGTGCTAGAGTAGTGGGAAGTATGATGTATATCAAGAAGTGTATGCGATCAGATATAGTATGTGCTATTAATAAATTGAGTCGATTCATGAGTGATCCCAATCGAACTCATTGGATGACAATGAAAAGAGTTTTGGGGTATTTAAAACATACTCAAAACTATGTCGTGCATTATAACAAATATCCAACAGTATTGAAAGGATATAGTGATGCAAATTGGATCACCGGGATCAAATGAAGTAAAATCCACGAGTGGATATGTATTTACTCTTGGTAGAGGAGCAGTCTCTTGGAAATCTTCCAAAAAGACATGTATCGCTAGCTCTACAATGATCTCTGAGCTAAGTGCTCTAGATAAGGCCGGTGAATAAGTTGAAAGACTCTGAAATTTCATGATAGATATTCTTTTTTGGCCCAAACCATTGGCATTAGTATGCAAACACTTTGATAGTCAAGATGCAATAGGTAGGGCATGGAGCATGATTTATAATGGAAAGTCTCATCATATAAGATATAGACATAATATCGTTAGAAAATAACTACCCTCTAGTGGAATTATCACAATTGACTATGTAAAGTCAAAGGATAATGTGTCAGATCCACTTACAAAAAGGCCTAACTAGAGAGAAAGTTGAAAGATCATCTAAGAGAATGGGTTTACGGCTTAGGACAAGTTATCATGGCAGTAACTCTATCTAGCAGACTGGAGAACCCAAGAGCTAAATTCAAGGAGAAAAACAAAGTTGTGACTGATGCTTCAACATTGTCAATCAACTCAATCCATTCTCATGATGAAGACAATGTTTAGGAATGAGGTTAAAAGATTAAGGCTTGTTAATGAGTTAATAAAGTTTAAAGTTTTTAATGATTTGCTAAGTTTGGCAGACTTGACCAAATAGTGTATCTAGGCAATGACATGGTTAGAAATCACCTATGTGAGTGTGAAGTGTAAGCCGTTTCAAAGAGAATTATTGTCAAAAGCCTATTCTCTATACACTCATGAAACCAGGAGGTGTTCATGGCTGAAACGAACACAACCGTACGAACCATAAACGGTAAAGGGTTAATTGTGTGACATATGGTTGTCTAGGTATACACCAAAGCTCGACGGTTCAAAGATATTGCATCTACCGATTGACCGAGTATATCCGACATATGTTCACTACGGAAAGTCTAAGGGGAAACCTACTTATCCAGATGTAATTAATTCTTGCTTGTAAAGTACACATACTTGTCCGTTTCTTTGTCTTGGAGTCATTCCCCATTCATGCGGGGGATTGTTGGGTTTTAAAAGGTGTGAATGGAAAATGAAGAGTTGCTACTTTCATGAAGAGTTGTGATTTTTATGAAAAGTTGCGACTTTTATAAAGAGTTGTGACTTTTATGAAAAGTTGCTACTTTTATGAAAAGTTATGACTTTTATGAAATGTTGTGACCTTTCCAAAAGATTGTGACTTTTCCAAAGGTTTGTGACCTTTCCGGTAAGGCACAATAAGAACATTTTCACACTACCCTTTGTTTTCTATAAATTGATGGATTTCCTCTCATTTTAGTTGAACGAATTTTTTTGGACTTCTTCTACTACTACTAAATCTAGTATTCTAAGTGTACTTTACTGTCGTTGAGTGGCTCGCTGACACCGTGGTTTTAGGTATCGATATATCGGTGAGTAAGATCGTTCTATCCTGGGAGGATATATTCCATTAACCTCGGGTACTTGAGGGGAATAATTTCCTTAAGGGACATTGTGCATTCAGTGGGCTCGATTTTCTTTCTTTGAGAAAAATATTTTTATATTGTTTCTAATCTATTTCTGATTCTATTTTCTCTACTAGTTTTAATTTTCTTGTTTGAAAATACTCTTTAAACTTTGTTGTTTCTTACCAAGTTCTTCAAAATTTTGTTCTAAGTATCTTAGGAATACAAGATGAATAATAGATACTAAAGGTTCTACTCGGAAAAAAAAAAAGGAATTGAAAGTGGAGTTTGAAAGATAACAAAGAGATGGATCTCCGTTTCCCGCTGATGGAAATATCTATTAAAGATAAGTCTTAATATTAAATTCCTGTGAGAATTATATTTTATTTGCTTAATTTTGCTAGCATAACTAAAATTATTACGTAAATTAAAGGTCATAGTGATTTTTGAGAACCTTCTATGGAAAACGTAGTGTGAAAAAAAAGAGAAGGGAATGAACAAGGAAAATTAACATGTTAGTAGCAAACCAGTTTTGAAGGTATGCTGCAAAGTCAATTGGAATACTATGCAAAAATTGACATGGATGTTTTGTTTGTGTTCTCCAAATTTGCTAGAGTGCAATCAAACAGGTACGTTGTCATTCGATTTCATTATTAATTTTAATGGGAAAATTGTAGCTTCAAGCTTAGAGTTATTAAGAAAATTTCAATCAAAATAATCTTAGTTTGTGTGTGGAAATTAAGTAATTATGTTGTTTTATTTAAAAAGAAACGGGATTTAATTTGACAAAGAGAGTAGACACTTAATTTTTAAAGAAAAATTAAGAAAACTAATTTCCAAAAGATTAAAACAGAAAATCTAATGAAATCTTATAAAATGGATTCAGGGTTCATATTAATATTTTAAGAAGGGTTTGAAAGCACCTAAAACATTCGCTAACTTGCGGTTATCCGGTAATCAAAATATTTAGCTAATTATTTTTAAAAGATAAGCATGCTTAATTAGATTAAGAAAATAAACAAACTAAGACTTAAAATCAGTTTTAGGGGAGAGGAGAATATTATAAGGATATTACTTAAGTAATATATTTTTGCAAATATTTTAAAGTCAAGTAGAAAATAAGATATACTTGTTCAATTTTAAAAGATATGATTGATTAATCTTTTGGGAAATTGAATTAGGGAAAAACCTCAAAATTAATTAAACAAACAAGCATGCAAAATCAATCAAGTAACAAAGAAGAGAAGATTTGGGCCCAAGTCCGGTTTATGTCTGTCTGGGCTGGTACTTGGGCCTAATCTCTGCACTTTGGGTCCTTTGGCCCAATAGACTATCATAAGAAACTGATTTTTCTTTAGACCTTAAGCCCATCTTCCACCTGTCCTAAATTAACAAGATAATTTCACTCAGCAGCCAACAAATAGAGACCCAACAACATTCAATCCCAAGACCAAATTCAATACCAAGTCAAGACAATACAACAACAATCAGCCCATACCGACATCAGCAGCACACAGACGCGTACAATACGCATGACCGACCCCTGTACATTTTTCCTTTCTTCTTCTTCGCGAACCAGTGCAGCGAGAACCCAGAACAGCGCAAACTCCAGCAAAGAATCCTTGCATTAAAAATCTGATAGTCAATGATCGAATGCCATTGTGATTTACATGTTATTTTTTCAGATTATTAAGAGTTTACACTCTAGCTTTTGCTTGAGTGACATACATGGTATAGTTTGTTCTTTTAAAAAGGTTAGTAGTAATTGTGAATATGTATTGAAATAATAGTTGTTCATTCTTCTCACTGTAACTAGTAAAGAATAGTTGTCAAAATCATTTGGGGTTGTTGGATTAGCCCATAATATTTTATTGATAAATGATTGTCGTGTTGAGTACTTATTAGTCATTTTAATATTGTATTTTTTAAGGAAAAAGGGTCTGAAAAATACTCTAACTTTGACCGAAATTGTTGTTACGATACCAAACTTTATGGAAGACCTTTTACCCCAATTACACTATTTAATAGTGTATTTTAATGGTATATATGTGCCCACGTGGACACGTTACTTTTTATAATGATGCAATATTTATAATGTCCACGTGGACACATATATACCTTTAAAATACACTATTTAATAGTGCAGGGGGGGTAAAAGGTCCTTTCCAAAGTTCGGTATCGTTACAGCAATTTCGGTCATAGTTCGAATATAGTTCAGACCTTTTTTCCTTTTTGTAAAGAATAGAAATGTGTTAGAATAGTCTTATCATATGCTAATATGATTTAACCTTTCTTTGTATGTGAATCTGCGAGTCCTCATGGACTTCTCTATTCTCCTTGCATTTTCTTGTTGGGCCACGGAGGCCTAAAAATATTTTATCAAGTCAGTCGGATAAATAAAATTGAAGAACAGGTCCTTAGAGTTGACGTACAGGTCTCGAAGCGAAAAAAAGGGTTGGATAAGCACAATATACATCAGTCATATATGTTGTAAATTGCATTGAAAATGGGCTAGAAGAGCCCTAAATTTTCAGCTATTGTATTTTGTAATTATTGCGCCAAAAGCCTATCTATTTTGACTATGTGAAAATTATATAAATGACATATATAAGACTAATATTTTCAAGTTCTGACAGTATAATAAAACTTTCAAGTTGTAACAACAAAAAATTTCTGGTTTTAACATTTTATTTAAAAAAAAGATAATTTAAAATAATAATAAAAACATTTTTTTGAAAATCATAAAAAAGAAAAAAAACGAATATGTCATTAATTTGAATACATTAAGAATAATTAATAATGTCATTAATTTAGGGTATTAAAAAAATAGGAATATTTGTTCTTCTTTTTTTACTCAATCAGTTAAAATTAATTCAAAAAAATATATTTGTTTTCATTGTTTAGCTCAAAGCAGTTAAAATTTGTTCAAACAGATTATTTTCTTTTGTTGGAAGGTTTATCTCTTTTCTCAATATTTTCTCTATAAACTATCACTCTCATCTAATTCATATTCGTTTTTATTCAATAATCTTTATTTTCTTGTAGTGGATGGCTTCTTATTAGTATTAATAAAGCATGGTGGTAGATCAGATCCTTTAGGTTAGTGTTCTTTGCGATTTTTTATTTGTATTGTAATACAAACCAAACGTTAAAAAAAATTATGAATACTGATTTTGGAAAAAAACATTCAGATTTTGTTTGTGTATAATAGTTTTAATTATGGCGTTTTTGGTATGAATATTCACTTTTGAAATTACATAAAATTTGTTTGAAATTGGTATAGACTTTGGTTTGAACATTCATTTTTTTATATGTTTCTGGTTAAAAAATTACATAAAATTTATTTGAATTTGGCATATTGGTTATCCCATGTTGGTACAATTATAGAATTATATTTGAATGAATTTCGTATACTATTTGTCTAATAAATGACAATTAATAGTTAGAAGTGGTATTATTTTGTTATTATAGTGGCATGATTCTGCTGTGAAAAAGTGACGACTTATGGCATGAAATAGGTATGAAAAGTGTGCATAATAATTGTATGATTTGTATACTGATTTCAGATTTTTTGTTGTGTATAATAATTTGAATTATGACGTCTTTTTTAAAAAATGTATAATGTTATATTTTGGTATGAACATTGAATTTGTTTATTATTTGTCTGTCCATTTTTTATTTTTTGGTATATTTCTGGTTAAAAAGATAGATAATTTTTTCCTTGGAATTTGTATACTAATACTACCAGACATGACAATCGATAATGTTTTTTGGTACGATTTCTGGTTTGATTGTATTTTTTTTTTTGCATTATATTGTAATGAATTTTGAGAATAATAATGTAATGAATTTGGTATACTGTTTATTAAAGAAATGACAATTAATATTTCTAAGTTGGAATTATTTTGGTATTCTAGTGGCATGATCCTGGTACGAATAATTGATAACTTTTGACATGAAATAGATAAGAAATGTGTGAATAAGAATTGTATGAAATTTGTATACTGATATAACATATGTATTTTTACTTTTGTAATCTGTAATAACATATGAAATTGTTTAAAAATAGCATATGTATTTTTACTTTTGTATGAATTTTGTATGCATAAAAATGGTATGAAATTTGTATATTGATATAACATATGTAAAAGTTATTTATATTTTTGTATGATGTAATACTAACACAATTATTTATGATGAAACAGAAAAATATGCAATTCAAAAAGTGTCGGAGCATAAATTATTTTCGCCTTGTTAAAAAAGAACGGTAGGGAGACCACAACTTGAACGTTGTAAATGGTTTGCTGATGTGAAATTCAAGAGGTCTAAGATTACATGCAGTACATGTTGTCGGGAGGAACACATTAGGAAGACATGTTCAAATTACCCTTATGAAAAAAGACATAATTTATTTTTAATTTGATTTGGTTGTTTTATTGTGGCAAACTCATGTTTTGAGTTATTTTGTCTTTTAAGTCAATGAATTATAATTTCAGAATATTTATTATGTGTGCTAGTTAATCATTTGTGTATTCAGTGTTTTTCAAATGTATACTCAAAAAATAGGTAATGTTGGTATGCGATTGATATCGATTGGAAAAATTAAGTCAAATGTTAGTATGAAATTAGTATACATTTGGTATCCAACTGATGTCCCAGTGGTAAAATTGAAAAAAAAAAAGCATATAATTGAGATTTCAACTGAAATAGCCAACGTAAAACTAGTTAATATTGTATCCAATTTATATAAATTTAGTATCAAATTGATATCCCATTGAAAAATTGAAAAATCAACTAGATTTCAACCAAATTAGACAACCTAATTAAACAAGTTATTGTTTTATTCAATTGGTATCCATTTGGTATCCAACAGATATCCCACTTGAAAATGAAAAAAAGCAAAATGTAACTGATAGTTCAACCAAATTAGACAATCTAAAACAAGTTAAGGTTGTATCTAATTTATATACACTTGGTATCCAACTTGAAATTTTAGAACAAAGAAAAAAAATAAAAATGTATGAAATCGGTCTCCAATGGGTATAAATCTGGGAAGAATAAATCTGACTGTAAAACAATGCATATTATATACTGTTGTCAGAAATTGTAGCAAAAGAAATATACATCACCCAAAAATCAAAACATGTAATTAAAAGTCTAAACTGCAATAATTAATACAAGTTTTATATTTTCCTCTCTCTTCAATTTATATTCCGTATTTAAGTGTGATTTTTTTTTATCATATTTAGGCTAAAACTTAGGAACTCCTTATTAAAGATTTTGTGATCTCATATTATCTACATATATCAACAAATTTCAGAATTAAATATACTTATTTCACCCACAAAATAGTATTTTAGATATATAAAAATACACCAAAAATGAGTTCAAAACTTCAGTAAAATGGTTTTTTTTCTCAAAAAATCAAGTTTTAGATTAATTAAAATAAAAAAATGAAATCAAATTTTCAAAATATTGAATTCTTAATTCTAAAAAAAAAAACAATATCAAAATTTAAAATAAAAAAAAACATCAAGAAAAATAAAAAAGATAGATTAAAGAGAGAGAATATTACATGTTACATTATATGGTGATAATTTCTTTTAAAAAAAATAAATTAATGGCCCCAATAGTCATTAATAAATAAAAGTTATTTGAATAGTAATCAATATTTATATTGGGAATATTAAAATAATCAAAATAAAAATCAACTAATTAGGAGAATATCAAGGGAAAGATTTATCTTTTCAATTATAAATTACTATATTTATGGAAAAGATATTTTGAGAGTAACATGAGGGTGGGGTGTGGGTTTGTAACATCTCGCACCTAGAAACGACTATAAAGAGATTAAAATATGAAAATATTGATTTTTGGAAAGAATAAGGAAATCTGGGAAATTTGGTCTAAGTTAAGAAAGTGAGTTTTGGCCATTTTCAAACGGCCATAACTCCTAGCTCAGGAGGATTTAGGAGCCTCTCTTGATATGGTTGGAAATCCCTTGGAGAGATCTTTCCAACGCCGCCGAGTTTGCGAAATTCTAACATCGTATGAGTGAGATATGCCTTCCGGAAGTTGGGCTGTTGGATTGAGGAAAGGCTCAATCCGGATTTAAGGAAGGGCAAAGTAGTATTTTCTCTAATTAATTTCCTAATTCGTTTTTAGGGATTTTATTGGGGTAAAATCTTATTTTGGTCAGATTAGAAAATTATATTCACGCTTAGGGCTTGGAGAAAAGAGCAAGGAAGAAAGAAAGGGAGAAAAGCCAAGATTCAGTCAAGCTTGCGAGTGGAATTTGTCGGGGGTGATCCCTATTAAGGTATGTGAGATCTTTCTATGTTGGGTTAGTTCACCCACACACCAACTTGTTTCAATCCTTTGGTTTGAAGTTGTTTACATGTAGAAAAGAGAGGTTCTTAAAGAACAAATTGTAGAATTCTTGTTGGTTGAATTGTTAATGCTTGGGAGTTGAGTTGATTCATGTTTCCGAGATGTTTTTCGAGTTAGATTGATGGTGTATTGAGAGTACAATTGATCCTAAGTGTTTTGGGGAAAGAACTAGGGAAGATTGGAGGGTTTAGAGATGAAAAACGAAGAAGAAAATCGGGGATTTTCTGGGCAAGGGCTTGGGGCGTCGCGCCTGCCAGAGCGCCACAAAATTTCCTCTGAACTTTGGCCTCTGGCGCGTCACGCCAGCCAGAGCCCTCTGAAGTTTGAGGACTAGCGCCCCGCACCTCTCAGAGCGCCAGGGACGCCAGTTCTCCCCATTTGTTTCCCACCTTTTCGTACTAGTTCCTAAGTGATGTACCTATGTTTCCTAGTCGATTCTAACACTCTAAGGTACATCTAAACATCATGAAATCATCCATAAACATGAAATCATGAACCTTGAATCCATAATCCAATTCAAGGAAAGTTAAGATCAAAGTCAAAGAGGTTAAGAGTCAAGTCTAGAAGTTAAGAAGCAAGTCAAAGTAAAGTTTCTTAAAGTTTTCAAGAGTCTTTATTAAACGTTTCAACTTTGTTTTAAGGCTCAAGTTTCAAGTAAAGCAAAGAGTAAGAGTTGAGTTCATTTCTCATGAAAAGCTATTAGGGAACTAAGTATTCCCAAAGAGTTTATAATTGTTTTCTCATTTGAATAAGAAAAGGGAACATCGATTCCAAGAGAGCTTTTAAGCTAAGTTTTGAGTAATTATCTCAATTCAAAGAAAGTGTTTTGTTTTTACAAACATATGAGCTAAGTATATTTTGGGAGTAGTATTGAGCACCGATATGGGGATGCGAGTTCATATTAACTCAAGTCTCCATGAACTATGTAGCCATCATGGGTAGTAAAGGATCATACTTTTTAGATGACTCCTTAAGATGCTTGTAGCATAGACTAGTGGATCCACTAAGTTAAGCGTTCTATATGACGGCAAAGTATAGGACAGTTCTGGCAGCGTGGGCAAGACGCTGTATCACCACTTAAGCTCATAGTGGTGGTTGTCGGTTAGAGAATCTCCCACAAAAGTTATATTACTTTTATATTTAAGTAAAGTTGAGTTTGTTATTGCTTTATCTTTA